>JANHGL010024706.1:60505-82086 GCA_024611195.1 Ceyx melanurus | reverse complement strand
CAAGGCTCTGAGCAGCCTGGGCTAGTTGAAGGTGTCCCTGCTCCCTGCAGGGGGGCTGCACTAGATGCCCTTTGGAGGTTCCTTCCAGCCCTAAACATTCTATGATTGTAAGTTGCCTCATACTATTCTTAGAAACTGGAATTATTGAGTATCTTAAGTGACTGAAGGAGAAGCAAAATAAAATTTGACTACTCCTATTATGACTCAAAGCAAGCACCTTTCCCTTTGGCAGAGGTCTCAGCAGACCCCTGATCCTCCAACCAACCAAGGCTTCTGCTCAAGCTTTTGTCTTGCTGTGTTCCTCTCAAGCAGCTGCATTTCTCTTGTTCATACACCCAATTATCCAGATATTCATCTTAGACATGGGATAACACTGCAGACCTTGAACAGAAGCACTGCTTTCGTGGCATTGTTTTAACTCCCAAGGCTCTTCAGAACCTCTGGTCCTGCTTTACATGCAGGCATTTACACAGCAGAGCCTGTGGGTGCAGAAAGGGAGGTGACACACGAGGTAACCTGCACCATGGGCAGGTTTGGGGTGGGGTTTAGGCAACCTCTGTATTCTCAGTCATCTGAAAATTTCCTTTATTCACTTATTAAAATGTCAAATTTACAGTATTCATTATGCACTGAACATTACACAACAATGAACTCCAATTTATTATTTTTATTTAAGCATCTTACTGTTCTTTGTACTCTTACAGGGTTTAAAAGTCCCAGATTCCCAGAGATTTTGGTTCCACACCCAAAAAAAAATTAATAAAAAGATGGCAACCCACTACAGTTGTCTTTTTCCACGTTGGTTTCCAACGGTGAGAGCATATATTGCTACAATAAAAAAGTCTCAATAACTTCTGATTTAAAGCACAAAAACAAATGCCATATTTAAATCAAAAATCTGTTATAAAGATAGGGTTGGGGTTTGGGGTGTGTGGTGGTTGTGTTTTGGTTTGTTGCTTTGTAGTATTTCTTTTATTTTTTTTTTTACTTAGTGAAAATTCTGAATATTGTGCATGATTATTCACATAATTTTTGCAGAACTGCCAACAGATACATGCTTCCTTTGAACTATCTCCCTATTTTGCAACCCTCATCTAAATTTGAAAGTAATTTGGTAAACATAGCTGATGTTTCATGTGTGTAATTTTAAGACCATAAAGAATTGAAGATAACAGTTGATACTGTGCTAAAATTTAACATAGGCTTTTAAAGTTTATCAGCTTATTCAGATCAGCAACTAATATGATAACCATCTAGAAATTAGGATAGGTAGCCCATCTACTTCAACCTAAATTCTCACCCTGGGAATTTTTAGTTCCTTTTGAAGCATATTTGTAAATTCTGTTGAGGTGACACTTGATACATTAGTTAAACATATTCTCCTCTTAACACATTCATCTTATAAATCAATGTACTTGTATCACAACATTTATCCCAAGAGCAGATTGTCTCAAATATGTAATAGTTGTGAACACCAGCACTTCCCAGATAAAGGAAATAATTTGAAAAAAGCATTGAAAGTGCTACTAACACACCACATTTCTTAGAAGGTCTGAGGTGGATTTCCCTTGGGATGGAATAGAATCTGTATAAAATAATTCCTTATTAAAGAAATCTCTGCATTTCTTTGCCTCCCTCCTCCATGGAAATCTGTGGTGGACTTCAGGTGTCCTGATTCCATCAGGAATCCTCCTCCAGCATCCAGCTTCATTTCATTCCTCATTTGTTGGTTCCCTGTTTTCTGTTGGTTTCAGTTCTCTTAGCTTTGCTCCCTACAGTATCTCTCTAAGGATGAAAACTTCATATTCCTCACGTACCCCTCCTCACCTCAGTGTTAAACTGTTCAGAAATTATGAACTCACACTGATAGAGCAGGAAATTCTATTCACTTGTTTTTATGCATATCACAGGGACTGCTGGAGCACATCCCATGATCATTCAAGTACTATTTATCTATAATGAGGATCTTGTTGCAAGTTCCTATTTTACAAAACTCCACTATAACTCACTTAGAAGACGTGCCCTTCGATTTTGCATTTTGAATTTGATTCCACTTCTATTAGCCCAGTTTTCAATGTCATCCTAGTTATTTCTATTCTCTTCTATATTTAGGATGCCTTCCAATTTTGTCATTAGCACAGCCCCTCTACTGCTGCCAGGTCATCCATATTAAGCAAGTGAGGCTCAATATCCCCCTGGTAACCTCTCTTCCACACCACACCTTTCAGAAAAACATTATTTCATTTTCAACACTACTTGCCACTGAATTTGTAGGAAGAAATAATTCTTTTTCAGTTCAGTTTTCCAGCTGCAACCACTCTGCTTGCTTTGCAGATGATATTTACACTTAAGATATGTAGCATGCATGCCTATGGTGCTTACAAAAGGACCACTTCTGGTCTCTGAAACATCATTTTTCAACAGAGAGTCACGAGCAACACACTCTGGCTCTAGGTCTGTAACAACACTGGGTCCTGAGGAACTGACCTCTGATTGGAGCCACACACTGTGCTTTGTGGATCCTTTAATCCAACCCCCAACACCAAGGTTTCACCAGCCTTCAAGAGGCAGACAAAAACCAAACCTTAGCTTTTTCCTTCACCTCTGCTAGTTCACAAGGTAGAAGCCTATACCTCTTGGCAGCAGTAAATACTAATTTTTGAGTCTTGCATTAATGCACAATAAGCTCCTTGATATCCCATAAAATATACCACACTTCTAAGTGCTGAGCTGCAGCTTTTTCATTATTTTGAACAGGCGATAGCAGCTGGATTTCGAAACGTGGTGGTGGTTTAGAAATGAGAGTGAGACTCCCCAGGGAGGTGCAAGAGGCTGCCCCGCTCACCACAGCTGCCTTTGGCACACTGAGGCTTCAGAACCTCTACAAAATGGTTCTGAAAAAAAAAAATAAAATTAAGTAGGTTTCGCCATTTTTGGAAGCCCTGCCAATACCAAGGAGTCAGAGCAGGGTCTCTGCCTCTGCCTGCCTCCCAAGCCCCGGGGAAGATCAAACGGTATCTTCCCATCACACAGTGTCTTCAGGCAGGTCAAGACTGCCCTGGAGGTGTTGGAGCCAAGAGCAGGAGATCTGGGAGCAGTTACAGGGCAACAAACCCACTGCCCCTCCCGGGGGAGGATCCTTGGCTCGGGCAGGCCAGTGCCCACAGGTCCTGAGCAGAAGGGGATTTGTGCGGAGATGCAGGGAGCTGGGGGAGGTGTGTTCATCAAACACCCTGTTTTAATTGGGCAATTACACACCACTCAAACACCCAGCTCTGAAGTTCTGCAGGCACAACCCTCCTCCTGGCACAGCCTCCACTACTCAGGGGTTCCAGTCTGGAGCCCTGTGCAAGACGAGAAGAATTTTCTTAAACATCCCAACAACTTCAGTAGCACGGTTGTCATGAACTTCAGTTAGCTTTGTGCTCCAGAAATCACAGCTGCTTCCCCTTGATGCAGCACCAGACCAGACAGCACTAAAGCTGCTCCCTGTGCCTCTGCACACAAATATGCTTTTCCCTTTGTTCTGCAAAACAAACTCTCAACAGAAAAGTGTTTGTATTAAAACTAAGTCGAATTAAACGTCAATTAACAGTTAATCACAGTCTTAAGATAACATTTCAGATCTATCATAATCCCATAATAAACTGACTGCAGAGCTGACATTGTTTTGGTTTCACTATTGTTTTGACTCAGAAAGAAACTACCAGTTGATTGAAAAACCTGAATGAACTTAAGCATTAACATCTCAATTGAAAATGCTCCTGAGCTGCTCTGTTTGCTCACAAGGAGGTCAACAAAACTCACTTGCCTACCTCCTCACAGCTCTGCATACACAAAAAAAGGGTTTGGGTTTATTTTTTTTTAAATATATTTATTAATTAGCACTTAACAAAAGCTGATGGACTTTTTTTCTACTCCTCTAGTCCTTCAGAAACTCTTTGGATCACAGGTAACAGAAGCTATGTGTTCTATCTGGAGTGACAATAACCATTCCATTTGGATAATATAAACATCATTCAGTGAAAGGCCTATGTATGTTTTCAAAGCTGCCTGAAATACAGAAAACAATCCACTAACTGCAGATGTAAATCTAAGTCAAATACGCAATAATTAACATCCTTATTGCATTTTGCACTCACATTCTAGCTAGAGTAAGACATCTTTGTGCAGCTCATCTTGTAACATGAGTAAGAATAGAGCGGTTTTGATGGGTAAATCAGAATCAACAGCTTAAAATTTATTTTTAAGATTGTCTGTGTGCTTTTTTGAAAGCATTTAATAGCCTACAGAAGATCTAAAAATGGTTCAAAAAAAAAAAAAAAAAAAAAAAAAGCTTAACAATTTTTAGAAGCACTGGCAATACTGAGGCTTCAAACCAGAGTGCTTGACTGCACTTCAAGCTCCTTCCTGTGAAGACATCTAGTTCTACAAAAAGCAGCAACTGGTACTGTAAGAAAGACTGAACTCTGTGATACTCTGAAGTACCCAGTTTCAGTTCTTTGCTAAATTATATAGAAGCATGAATAACTTCCAGTTCAGCAATACTTCAGACCCAATTTCATCTCTACGTTAATTTACCTGTAGTTCATAGGAATATTTAATGATGCACCACATCCCCTGAATTTTACACACTGTGCTATAACCTTTTCACTGCCTTTGGAAAAGGAGATCTGTGTTCATCTTTTCCCACCTTTAATCTGACAATCAGATGAGGCTGGACGGGGTTCTAACTGTCCTGCAGAGCACTGTGCAGTGTAGCATGGATGACCCAGGGCACACACAGCATCCCTCCATCTCACACAGACAACACTCCTCAAATCAGCTGCTTACAGTCCAGTGAGAGTTACAGGGGCTGAAGTGCCTCAGTGAAGGGGGTGTGTATGGGACTATTTATTGGAGCCATGGTCAGGCTTGAACACTGCCTTTTAAAGCTACCAGCTAAAATGTATTTTGTACACTTTGAGACAATGAAAAAAGGGTTTTATTTAACTTACTGCCATCTGTAAAACCTGATGCACACATCTCCTCAACCACCTGAACGGGCCTACAACTGAGAGATGAGGAAGAGCAGCTTTCCATTGTGTCCCAAAGGCTTACAACACTTAGGTTATTTGAACAAGGTTGTTTTTTGTTTAAACACGGGAGAAAAAATCTGTTTAAAAAAACCCCAACCAAACACACACACAAAAAAAAAAACCAACCACAAACAACCAAAACCCACACCAAAATAAAAGCAACCAAACTGAAACCAACCAACCAAAAACAAAACAAACAAAAAATGGGAGTAATTCAACACAGTATTTCTACTGCAGCAGCCCTTGGAATGGACAAAACAAGGGTTGAAAGCAACAGCCACTCAAGATGGTTCTAGTTTCATTTTGTTTAAACTAGAAACTCCCTACACAAACTAAGCAAACATCCTTATCCTTTCAATAACCCCAACACCTGAAGCCAAAGTAACAAAGCAAACAAATATGTTCAGGAGTATTTTGTCATTTTGGAGCATCTCCTATATAAAAATCTAAATCTCCTATCTAAATTCTGGGGGACACAGAATTTTCTGGGGACACAAGGAAGTATCTTTATTGTTCTTTACCAGTGCAGAGGCTAGAAAAACTATTTCAGTCCCATGAGAGGGTTCACACAACTTGACTCAGCCTCCATACATACAAACTTCACAGGGTACATAACTGAAATGCCACACCCAGACATTTAATCATATTAAGTGTCAAATATGTTAAAACAGAACACAGGAGCCATTAAAAAAATAATCAGATGGAACAATAAAACATGGATAAAATTAAAAAGGTGGAGGACTGATTAATGACAAGCAGCAGGATGATGACGCAAGAATAAAAATTAATCTTCATTGAAATTACTGCATTTTGTGCAGAAAAATCTTTGCAGACCACCACAGAGTACAGAGACCTTCCCAGACTGACATTCACAGCTCTGCAACAGAAAATTCAGTCTTGTCCCTTCTGGTAGAGCCAGCACTAACACACTTCCTACTGTAAATACTCCAAATGTTCATAGCAATAGCAGTAAAGATGTCATTAAGTATAGGATACCATTCATATACTTCTATTTCTATTATAAAATATTATTATTATTATTGTGCCTATATTTTGGAATTGTGTCTTGAAAGAGTGGTCTTATTTTTAAAAAGGTGCAATGAGAGACAAAAATAGTTGTCTTATCACAATATTTCAGTCAAGAAATATCATTATAATGACATGTCATTTGAATAAATCAAAATCAAGACACACTTTGAAATGTCAAGTTAAAATATCCCACTCGTTTTCCTGGAATTCTTTTTAATCAAGTTCTCATTCTAAATTGTTTGGTTATTCCATTTGCTGAGCACAGAATATTTTGAATCTGACACCTCCCCCTAGGAGGAAATCCCATCACCAGAGTGGTGAACGTGTTCTTTAAAAGTGACTATATTTGAAAAGACAAAACTGTCCTTTTAGTCCACAGGGCTTCTGGGAGGAAGAAAGGTAAAATATCTTAAATTTACAGCATTAGTAAACAAAAGTATTAAGTGGCTCACTAGAGCATATTTTACAGAAATGGGATTTCAAGAGAATATAAAGAGCAGATTTTCTATATTTGAAGACTCAACCAATAGAAATGGGAAAACAACAAAAATAATTAATATGAGGTACCAGGAATGAAACATTACAAGATTCGAGGTTTCATATTCTTATTTGTAATTTTTTAAATTAATTAGCTAAGTATTGTTACAATGGATGTCTCTCTTTAGAAGTGTGTTTAGTGCAACTGAATAGGGGAATTGATATATGGAGTCAATTTGGGATGAAAAGGATCTGCACACCCTCATGCATCTGGTAATTTAGCAAGTGATAAACAACTTAATGGAAAGAAAAAAAAATATTTCAACTTTCTTTATGCCTTTTTAAATGTAAAAGAAGATTAAAATATTTATGATAATTAAGAAGTGGGAAAACTAACACTGAACGTCAGAGGATCTACAGGGTCAGCAAGCACCAGGATCCACAGCGGGCAGAGCCCAAGCAGCAGACCTCCTGCCCAGAGCTGCTGAGTGGAAGGAGTTGAGTGAGGAACCCATAAGATTACAAAAACTGACCTTGCAGAACTCTTTGCAGCACTTCCTTCTAGTCTCTCCAGTAATTTAAGAGTTCAGGACCACCTAGTATAAGCCAATGCATATCCTGACTAATAAATGTGTGTCATAAAAGAGTAAGAACACAAGAGCTTGTGTGTAAAATAACATCTATGGTCTCAATAAAATATATAAACCAATGTGTTACAACTCATTGTGATCCAGCCATGACAAAACAATTGTCTTCTAAGGAACTGTCAACAGAAAAAAAAATAAAAATTATTAAAATCATGATTAAAAAAAAAAAAATACTCCTTCACCCAAATCTTTCTGCTCTTACTCAACCTGAAGAAACAGACCCACATTAGCCATCCCTTACACAAAACAATACTGCTGAATGTGAAAAGTAGCAGTAAAGAGATTACTGGTGTCTCTCCTGGTCATTGAAGTCTGTAGGAAGAACAGAAAAGTGTCTGCAAGCAGCCCAGCACCCCAAGCCTGAGGAGAGATGAGGGTGAGAGTGTAACTAAACACGTCCTCTACAAGTCAACTTAGTCTCAAATGCTCTAAGGTTTCTGACACCCAAGAAAACCAGAAGCCAGAGCTATTGCAGGATGTGAGGCACTACATGGCCAGAAAACAGTTTTTCATTCTGGTTTCTTACACTTTGAGAAGTTTTATTGATTGACTCTGGATTTGAACAGATGTCATTGCTTTTTATATTAGTCAACCAACTAGTAGCAAACCTACATAATGGAAGATGTTGCAGATGAATGTAAAATCTGCTGTTGAGTAGATCTCACAGAAGAACTACAAAGTTCATTTGAATGAATAAATCTCTAGTTGAATCCTGACTGTTCTCTTCACTCCTGTCAGCAGAAGCACATTACTGACACCAGTGAAATGATGACAGCATTGAACAGGATGAAGTGTTGACATCATCTTTTTTTCCTTCAAACTAGAATAGGCACCCAGTTACCTAAAGATACCATGTTGGGTTTTTTAGGGAAGAGTTGATGTGGCTGCTGAGTTTACAGTGGGTCACAGAAAGTTGTATCAGCCAGAGGAGCAAAGAATGACCAGGATCATCACCACAATCCATTTAACCTCCCATATGTATAAGGAAACTGTGAAAATTATTGAATTCCATGACATACTCTAAATGGCACTGAGATTAGTGCCTCATTGAAGAAGAAAGTTGAAGAAGACTTTTCAGAATTAAAGGAGAAACTGCTGTTAGGAAAACAGAGGTGTTGTCCAGTCCTGAGTAGACCTGCAGGGCATTATCTTACAGAACACAGCATTGCAAAGGGAGCCCAGAAGTCCAGCCTCGTGCAAAGCTGAGCCCCCATTAATCTCTAAATTTAAAGGTATTTTAAGGCTTTCATTTATCTTAGTTGGTATGATTTTAAAAATAAATAAACCACTTAGTATACTGACAGACAGAAGCTACCCAAGACCTGAGCTGCACAAGATGCTGAACGAGTCGTAATTCAACCCAAACGCTGCTGTTAGTGCTGGATAAACACACATTCCTCTCTGTGACCTCCAAACCCCTACAAGGCAGCTGAACCACTGAAGCTTCCCCTCGTGCATCTGCAGCGTGACAGGACACACAGCAGAGACACTGGTGTACCCAGGACTCACCCCATAGAGGCAACCAGGGGAAAACTTTTATCATCTCCATTGCAGCTGGAAGCATTTTACAGATTTATCAACTTCTATCACTTCAAATGCCAAATATTTTATCATACGAAGCCCAGAAAACACGTTGCAGTCTTTTTGAACACATTATCTAACAGGCCTATATGATTTTCATCCATTGGCAGATTTTGGATTATTTAAAATGCTACTTGGTAATTTGATAAATGCCCAATTTTATCTTCTAATTATATTAGTTCCTTTTGGCTGTTATACATTGCATATTTGTTCTATTGCTCACACAACAGTGGATTTGCTGTTACTGGAAAAAAAACACAACTGCCCCTTCTTTCAGTTCATGACAGTACACTGAGATATTCTGTCTCTGTGCAAGAGCATGACCACATACAAGAAACAAACCACCCTACTACCAGTTTGTAATGTAAAGGTTAAGATGCATTTGCTCTCAAGCTCATGCTATTAAACTTATTTCCTCTGATTAATGGTTAACTGGCAATAAGTTTGCACTTTTTTAGTTATATTTATTGCACATTACAAGCATCATGCTGAGAAGCACATATGTAATAAGGTTTATTTCTATTTTCATGCTACTCCTTGCCAAAAAAGCACGGTGAAACCCATCTGTTGTATTTCCTGGCTGAGGTTAGACAAGAAAAGGAGACTCTACAGAGCACTCTATCACTGCAAACGATATTGATTAAAGCAGAGCTTTGAGATGGAATCCAAAGTGCTTACTCAGGGCAGGCATTCTGCCTCATTGAAAGACTTTGATTAAAATATATAAAATATCACTCAGAGAAGAAATAATGAGCAGGAAACATGCAACCCTGGAATCTGGTCTGGCAGGTCCCTGAGATAAGACCTACGTACAAGCTGAAGCTTCAGAGAAATGTTTCTGTGTGCTTGTTCACATATATCTTCAAATATTCTTCTTTTTTCTTTGTACCAATCATTTTGTCTCAGTTTTAAACCAGAAGCATCTACCTGAAAAATGGAATTATATTTGGAATGCTTTCTTTTTTATATCCAAGTGCTGCAAGTGCCCTGACAGTGCATGCATGCATTTTTTTTTTCACTTCTCAAAGAAAATAGATGTCATCCTCTTTCTTTGCAGATGGCATGTCTCTACAATGTTTTAACTGCACTAACTTCCTCATTCAATACACAAGAAATGTTATTCCTTTTATCTGTCAAGGAAACGGATACAACACAATTCAATGTTACTTCAGTGTGTGAAGGAGAATAAGCAATCAGGATGTTGGTAAAATCAGTTGAGGTGAAGCAAATGGATTCTGATACAAGGAGGAAGAAAGGCCACCAGAATATCCAACTTCCAGGGAAACAAAAGTACCTGATACATGACTTATTCTGAAGGGAATGGGGTAGGCAGAATGGGTGTATGGTGACTACATGGGGAAAGTATTTCAGAACTGGGAACATTTTAGTATTTAGAAAAGCAAGGGTAATAAACCATAACTGAAACATGCAGTTGTCAACCACAAAATAGAGCTTGGAATGAAAATTAAACTACAGAATAATTCCAGGCAGCATCATCACTTCAAATTAACCATCTCTTAATGCCAAATCTTGAAAAAGTGTCTGCAGTGGGACAAATATCTACATGAATCCAAATCCTAGGATTAGACATAAATACACAATCTATTTTTCCTCACTTCCCCACCTTGGAAAAGTCACATACTGCTTTTAAGGAGTGTTGCATTTAGAGCTACAGTCATGTTCTCAATGGTAAAAATACTGCACAAACTCAGGCTCCCCAACGTGCTCCAGAGCAGAGTAACAGATTTACCATCGTTGTGAAGATAGAGTAACAGAGCCAACAGCCTGGCTTCCAAGAAAAACTGCTTTCCCATCTCAACTTCAAATCCAAATAAGTTGATCTGAGCCCTTCTTAGGCTGAAATCATTCCTACCTTCTAAAGAACCTAAACAAGGTATCTTCCTCAAGCTACAAGTTCCCTTTATATTTCACTGGAAATGATAGAAACTTCCAGACCTCACAATCTCAAGTAATATCCTAGTCACTTTGTAGGCTACCTTTCTTCTTCCATCCATTGGCAAGATGGTTTATTCACTAAAATCAGCAACAATAGAAGGTGCATGCAACAAATCTCTGCAAAATTTCTCTAACATCCTTCTGTGGATCAGAGTCAAAAGGTATTTCCACCCCCACAGCTGCTAAGTCTCCTCCCTGAGACTGCCAGGAGCACAACCAGCTGCTGTCAACAGTAGTGAAAATGGCAATAAGAGTTTTAGTAATAGAGACATTAAACAGCATCTTGTCAAAACCCAATTTTTGGTATTAGCATTAATTCTATTTCAACAACTTGGATCGTCATATTTCAATAAACCAGAGAGTTACCCTTTAGCTGGAGAAGAGATTCTTCTATGCAGGTATGTTTGTTTTGATTTCATAAGTTCAACAAAAAGTCTACTTTTATCACCTAGATGTTTGGGGGGAGGCCAAAGGCAACAGTTGCAGCAGCTTCATTTATGCGTCTGCACATCTCACTGTAACTCTATTACTTCTTGGACTGACATTAAAGGCTCCATCAGAAATGCCACAAGTTTACCACATTATTTCCCCATTCTTCTCTCCCCTTTATCAGTACAGCAGAAAGACCTTCTTCAAATAAACCACAAGTTCACACAATGCTGTACTGTGCAGCCTACAGACCCATCGTGCAGATCTTACACATTTAGGGATACACAGAATGCTTGGCACAGATGCAGAGTTGTAACTGAGACCACTTCTGAGACCAGTAAACTGCTCTAGAACTGACACATCACCCTCTTTTTTTTGTAGATGCCTGTTAATATTTGCATCACAGTCCGTATTTTAGGGTATGATCCTCAGTTCAATGCAATTTACTGGCAATTATATTTTATTTTTTTCCCAGAGATAAATATCATCCTAATGAAATCATACTTCCCTTATCTGGGACCCAGATCTCTGGCTGTTTAAAAAGAATACTTGCATGAAGCCCTGGATACGAGCCAAACCTGAGAAGCTGCTTCAATGTACTAACTCTCAAACATCTTAGAAATCTTGGAGAAATCTAGTAAAGTGGCTCTTGTATTTCCAAAGCAATAAAATCAACAGAGTATTTTTACTATTTGTTTAGAAATAGCACTTGACAACCATAGAGCTCTGCAGCAGTAAACTCAAATCCACTTTTATTTTTATTACTGCTGTTTCAAGAGAAGAAATAAAAGATACCACTCACAAAAATTCTTGTAAGAAGCAGTCATAAGTTCCCCTATTTTTTTTTTGGATGCAGTTGATGTAACTGCTGTTCTACTGAAGACACTTGACGAGGCAATATTTAAAGACCAGAAAACCTGTAATAATAGAACCAATTTGGTTTTAAGAACTTTTTGAATCACTGTAGACTGCTGGTATGTATGAAATCAGTCAGAAGTGTAAAAGTGGTTTCCATTTGAAAACTCTTGGAGTATAAAAGAATCTGTCCTTTACGCATGATAAAATCTAGTGACACAGCAAAATATTGCTGCTGCAGTGTCCTCAAGGTATGTCCTTCCCACAGCCCTGCGCTGCTCGCTCCAACTGCTGCAATCATCCATTAAGGAAAAATCATTTACATGCACAAAAACAGCTCAACTGCTGATTCATGAAGTATATAATAATGTCTTCTAGCTTTTTAGCTTGGTAATGTTATTATTTTCTTTCAAATTTTCTCTGTAAATATGTTTCAATTATTCCTTAAGAGACAGCTCCTCGGATAGGCAAATTATTAAATACTAAGTAGCATTATTCTATAATTGTTTGATTTTTTTTAAATGTATATATACTTTTCACCTTGCTGTAAAACGATTAATGAATTAAGCCTCAGACTGTTAAAGTATTATCATAATTTCACAGGTAAGAAAAGAACTACAGTGGGAATTACTTCCACAAGGACTCTAAGCACAGCTAGTTAAGCCTTGTTCTGATCTCCTGTATCTTTCATCACATACCACAGCACTTTCAGAGATCTGATCATAGATTTCTTACCTGCATCATCTACAGATTATGCATTACTGCAGATACCTAACACTCAGAGGGCTATTTTTTCTTTATTTTCAGGTATCCTGCTTCTCTTTCTTTAAAAACTTCAGACATTCTGAGTTTAAAAAAAAAAAATTTGATTAAATTTAAATGTGATCTCTAAAATTAATATTTCTTACAACACCTATAAAACATTATCTGAAGTCAGGAACAGCATTACAGTTTATTGCACTGCCAGGCCTAATGGAAAAGTATTAGAAATGCGCAGCAGCATGTACCTGATGTCCTAGACATTGATGCTGGGTTACTATACTGATGTACTGCAAGTGGGCAGTTCAATTGACTCTTATGAGACTAACAGGGATGGGAATCTCAATGAATAGAAGGACCCTCCAAAGTTCTACTAAGTTTGAGCAAGGAAATAGAAGCCTTCACAGCTAAGGGAGCAAGAAAAGCTTGTCATGTACTTGTAATGTGCTCAAAGGTTCTTGCTCAATAGTGTTTTTTTTTTCCCTGCTGCTAGATACAGAAAAAGAACAGTGAGAAAAAGAATATGAAAAAAGGGCTATGCTAGTAAATTAATCTCCAGAACCTTTCTCTACTACCAGCAGTTTGCAATTCAGAAAGAGCATAAATCAGAAGTGTTTCAGCAAATCCAGTGAATTTTTTTTTTCCACAGAAACATCTACTCACTTTTTCAGCCTCCATCAAACTCCAGTCACCTACGACACCCTGCAGTCCAGAGTTCCATGGCTCACCTGATGCATGAAGAAATTCTTTCTACACCTACACACAGCAGTTTCACTTGATGCCCACTGGTTCTCACACTGAGAACAGAAACAGATTTGCCAAGATAACAGCCCAGGGGTGTTGGATGCATTTGCAGGAAGCAAGAGCACTGCTTTCTAACCTAAGGCTGAGGAGAACATTTTCACTGCTGGTCTTTCATTAAAGTAGGTCAAAATATTCTTGTTTATTCCCAGGAAGGGACTCAACGTTCTGCCTATCAACAGTGGAGACTGCAATGCTGAGTCAGGGTCTTTTTCAAGCTCAAGACTTTCCCACTAAGAAACATGATGGTTTCCTACCCCTTCTTCTGAGTCTTTAGGAACCACCTTCATCTTTCCAGGATGGCACACGTGGCTTGGACACCTGAAGCAGGCAACCCTCAGACCAAATCTACAAACTTTACAAATCCTGAGTACATAACTTTATTCTGAGTTCTCATCTTCAAAGTAAAAAAATACATATATATATGTATATATATCTTTTTTTTTTTTTTCTTCTTGTTTTCCCTCACTTGGCTGTTAGCACAGACACACCAACAGCCTCCCTTTAGGCTCCAGCTACAAGATCAATAATTAATCTAATGTCAGCAATTTGTGATTTAATTAAAATATCGTGAGCATTGCTCTGTCCCCAAAACTGGAGTTTAGTATGTTTTTCCTTATTTTGAAGCACAGTAAAAAAAAGTATGACAATGAGAACCAGAGAAAGTAAAATGGTGAGAGAAAATAACTGGAAGGGGATTAAGAGTATCCTAATTACCTGATATAGCTGACAGGCAGTCATGCTTATGCTCAATTGTCAGACAAAACATTCACAGAATTTTGTAGACAACATGTTGTCTACATTTTAGTTTTTATCTTATTAAAATGTCTGTAACTCCAATAAATGCATTTTCCTTTATCACTTCCAAATTGACTAATGCTAAATTTAATGAATGACACCCTGGCTTATCATACAATATTTTTTTTCCACTTGATTTTCAACAAGTTAAATGCTTTTGGAAAAGCCCTATTGACATGTTGTTTGAAAAACAAGTCAGAAAGCAAAACTGAGGAGGACTGTACCTAAGCTTCACAGAAACCGAGTTCTGAAAATATCCCACCCAGCACACACGACATGATTCTCTCAAATTTTCAGCCATTTAAAAAAAAATTCTAATTTTAAGCATTAATGGAACATCTTCAAATGGTGATTTATCTCAAAATAACCTTACTAACTGCTGACACCTCAAATCTAGATATATTTGTCTTAGTAGCAGATATGCTGATAACATCATGATCAATATTATTCTTCAATAAACCTAGAGAAAGCTTTAGCTGTTACTTTCTGTAGAGACCAAACAACCCTTCAGCAACTAAAATAAAACTAGATCCGTGCCTCTGATTTGAAATTAATATTAAATATTTGTTAATACTTTAATTTGTGGACAACATATTTGAAAATTAAATTAAGGTCATCATAAATCATAACTGATGATGGAGCAGGTGCAGCAAACCCTAAACCTGTGCTTGAAAGTACCCGGCTCAAAGTCCTGCTTTTAAGTGCCATAAAAGCCAAAACACTGACAATAATGTCAGCATTTCTCTCAATAGATGAATATTGATCTTTTTTTTTATTAACTCCCTACTTCAATCTTATATTTTTGTACCAAATAACTTTTTATTGTCTCACTCTATAACCCTTTAATGCTATAAGGAGGACATAATATAATTAAAATCAATTGATGAAAGGAAAAAAAGCATCATAATAGAAAAAAAAATATTATGCACATATCAATAGAAAATGTCATCTGGTTTTGGATGGCTAGGCAGAACAGCTAGACCTCACTGCCAATCTACACTACAGATTACACTAGTAATGGCAAGGATAGGATAGGATGACAGCTTGAACTTGCTTTTATTTCTAATTCTAGCTTTCCCTCCCTCTCCCTGCTCTGTCCTTCCCAGCCAAGGAATGTCTGCATAGAATTACTTTTCTATAAGTTTCCAGTTTGCAATACATTTAGTTAAAATCTGATTTTTTAGACGTTTTTTCAAGGTGATTTCTTTTAGATCAGTTTATCCTTTTATATAGTCAAGTAGCCCAGCTAAATTAAATAGAATTTTATGGGGGGTTTCTACAGATAGTGAAAACTCTAGTTCTGCTATTTTATAAAGTGTTTACTTAGGCAATTCTAAGGTTTATAAAAGTGGTGGCAACTGTAAACCTGGCAACATAAGTCAGGATTTATCCCATGCTTCAACTACATTTGAAAAATTCTAAAAAACACACCAAAAAACCCTCATAATGCAGAAGGGGAAGTCTCCAGCAGGCTTGTAAATTAACCTCTACTAAAAATCAATCTCCTATCATGCAGGATGTTAGTGCAGTTCAATTAAAACACCAACTCAAAGTAAACAGTATTTTTACCAGAAAGTACACTATTACATTCCTATAAAGGACACTGATAAATTTTCATTTCTGGACATCATGGCCGTTCTGACCTACAAAAGTGTTGTAAACAGGAGATGAATTCCAGGGACCAGAGTGCCAGCTCCCTTAAAACAACAAGCTCTGCAGTACTCAGGCATGAAGGAAAAATAGGTACAAACTGTATCCAGCCCAGAAAACTGCACAAGCAAAGGGAAAAAAAATACACAAATAAAAAAATCCCACAAATAGAAACAAACTCCCAGCAAATCAGAGGTCATAGCAAGTCCAAGATTAAGGAGACAGGTGGCAGGAATACAGTAAGTAGATGTTTAAACAAATATTTAAATTAAATATTGCATTTTTGGATGCAAAATATTTAGTTACACAATAGATATCACTTGAAAGTGTAAGTATATTCACACATACTTTAAAGTAATTACAAAGTTATTAGAAATACGTACTCCCAAATATAATAGTATTTTATTGTCTGTGCTAACTGGGCTCAATTACTGCCATTATTAGTACAGATTTTCCAACAGCAAAAACATCCTTTTTTCCAGCACAAACCCAAAACATACCCCAGACCAGATACTGTGAAGGAAACTAATCCTATCTCAGCTAAAATCAGCACACTTGCACAGAACGAGGTTAAAGAAAGTACTTTTTCCTTGTACTCATTTTCCTACTCCGTGAAATATCATCAACACAAGAGGATAAACTTGCCCATAAATCATTTTAAAAAGAGCTTTGGAACTGCATACAGTATAAGGCTTAGATCTGGAACCAGCAATCTTTGTTTAGCAAGTACGCTTTCCAGTCAGATGATATCATGTCAAGAAAACAAGTCAGTCAAGCACTTGGTGACTCAGGAAAGCCTCCAGCTTGTATGTGACAAGCCTTTGGCACAGCCAGGGGAGCTGACATGGAAACCCCATCGGTGCTTCTTCTCTAAGAGGAATCCCCATCTTTGGGGCAGGAGTGTTTGCCATGTGGAACTCTGAAGCAGAGACTGAAATAGATGCCTGTAGCTTGAGTTTCCTCCAGTTAATCACACACAGAATGAGAGGGAACAATCTCCAGACCTGCTGGCTGTTGGGGACATAAGCCAATGTCAGTAGAGATGGTTGTTTCAAAATACCACTCAGTGTTTTCCAAGCAAAATCGTTTTAATACCCCTGCCTGAAAAAAAAGCTTCAAGTCTTCTTCATCTAAAATAACTACAATTAGCTCAGTACAAAGCTTACGGTTTTAGGAATGTATTTGTAGGTGCCTCCATCCAAGACTAATGCAATAAAAATCAGAGCAAATGAAATACAGCTGAACATTAAATTTAAAAAACTTACTTTTAATGCTAATTGATTTCCAGGGGAAGTCCACTTGCATATCACCCAGAAAATAGATCACAAATAATATTTTAGAAATTATTTCCTCATTAGAAAAAAAAAGAACCAGAAAAACAAGGAAAAGAAGACACAGAATTGGAGGAAAAAAGGCAGCTAAAGACCACAGTTGACTGCATGCCCACACTCTTTTATCACCTGATGCACTAGTGCTGTTACCTTGGTACAGAAAGACCTTTGAAGAGTTGCTCTAAAGTTTCTTTCACCAACAGTTCCTGGACACAACCATGAATTTGATGATTACTGTAATCACAAGGAACGTATAAAATAACCACTGATTTATGGTTAACATAGATAAAAGGAAGCAACTGACTAAAAAATTCTTCATTGGATGTTTTCAGCTCTGGAATGAACTCCCTTTTACTTTCATGTATCTACATCTTAGACAAGGAGCAAAACTCATCTAATCTTCTGTCGTTTTGGGAAGTATCACAGACTGACACTCGAAAATTAAACAGGAAAGGACTTTGTAAACATTAAGATTATATTAACAAGCATTTCAGAATTCCAGTGAAAGATTAGGACCCAAAAAAAGTTCAAACCAAGACAGTGTCTATTTCAAGTCTTTCACATTTTAATTTTATTAAGATCCAGCTAAGAGATAAGGGGCGAATGAAGACAACGTGGGCCTGGAGGTAGGATGTGCTGGTTTTAGAAATACTTTATCAGGGCAAGTTTCTTTTGAGACTAGAGGGGAGGAGGCAGTGACAATAATAGCTCAATAATAGCTCAGTGATGGGGAGCCTCACCTTGGAGAAAAGAAACAGTCGACAGTTTTAAATCTCCATCCACAGAATTATAAACACAAAAGCAGTAGAAACAGGGAAGAGAAGTTTAGATTCCCTTCCTGAGTTAGAGCACTCGTTACTGAGCTCAGTTAACCCTTTTCTTTCTGGCACAATCAATTGATCTCACTTTAGCTGGAACATAGCAAATTATACAGAAAGGGTAACAAACCTTCCTTCAGAAAATTAATCATGTTTGGATTGATGGTGATGTAGAACACAAAGTTTCCCTGCTCCCAGGCAGGAATTCTGAGAATACTGAGGAGCCACTGTTAGAAATTTCCAACTCTGCAGAGTTGGGTGTTCTGTGTGACTTAGTCTAGGTGCCCCAGCTCTGGCAGGGGGTTGGACTAGATGATCTTCTAGCTCCCTTCCAACCCCTCACATTCTGTGATTCTGTGAAATCAGTGACACTTTGCAGACCCAACATTAAGACTCCCTGGTCTAGTGAGGGAACACGATTTGAGTCTGGTGATGGAAGGTACTTCCTGGGCCAAGGAATGACCAGGTGTCACTTCTTGATCCTGTATTTAATATCTGACCATCTTTTACACAGATTTTTCAAAGGAAACCAGGCTTTCATCATTGTGTCTGGCCATCTAGCCACTGGCCCTCCCCAATCACATCCTTACCTCCCTAGCAAATGTCAACCAAAAGCTGCCAGTATTCTCAAAGAGAATTAAGTTTCCACAGGTTTCATTAAGGAGAAAGGCCAAAAGGCAACCAGATGAGAAGAAAGACTCAAATTAGAGGCCCCACTTAGTGAAAGGCTGTGGTAGGACACGAGCAGTGATCCCTTGCATGACACCAGCCCAGGCATGTACTGACTCCCAGCACACAGGCATCTCAGACCCAGCCAACTGTTGATGCTGGGACAAGAGGCACTGCAGATGAATTTCTCAAATAAAGCACCATTGTGCCTGCTACATCTTCCAGTGAAATCGGGTCCAGCTGATGCTGTATGTGACCACAGAAAGGCTGCTTGCTGTGCATCTGCCAACAAATGAACCAGCCCTGCTGGAGGATCCTGCCTTGTGTTAAGCACAAAACACACACTGAACTGCTCAAACCTGCAAGAGGAGAGAAAAATGATCTTCAAGTGTGGAGGGTACTTCAATTTCATCCATGAAGTACAAATGGATTTCAAGGTGCTGATGATTTTAGATGGGTTTTGAAGTACCAAGCCACCCACCTTCCCCATATCTCCCAACTTTGGGTGTCTGTATCCTTCTGCAGATCTGGACTGAAGCATGTTGCTAGGCTGCCAACAACTGCCAGGCAACAAATCTCAGCACACAGATTGAAGGCACGCTTACAATGCAACATCTTGAGCATGTTTTACTGGTAAGAAATCGATAATCTGCGATGCCATAATCAAATGTAAAATGTAATTATATTTTTCCCAAAGGGTGTGGGGGGGTAATAATAATAATAATATTAAAACCCCTGCAAATCATTCTTCTTACCCTTCCAAAATAAAACTTACATAGTCATTCTTCAATCTGTTATAAAATCAAATTAATTTCAATATTAATGAACAAAGCCACTTACGTTGCACAACATGTAATTAAGATTCCTACTACTTCTTTCTGAGCTCCTTCTATTCATTGCCCCACCAAATTATTAAAACAAAGAAGTTACTATGGTAACTAATTCATTCTCTGCATTATTATATTGTTTCTAAACATCAGCGTCTAGTCATTCTGACTTAGATGCCCTAAATTCCAGTTTGAAATTCTAAACTTTTGTCTTGTTTGTCAGAAAAGCCCTTTACAATCTATGCATTCATGCAGATAAGGACAGCTAAGAGTGCAGCTGCTTTTGTTTACTGCAAGAAGTAACTGTTACTAAATGATTTGAGGTTGATAAATTGATGGTGCCTGCATGCAGGCGCTCAGCAGCACCCAGGGAGCAGGCATGGGAGTTTGCAGAGCACTACACAAACAGGCAAACACGACCATCTGCAGGTTACATAAACTAACAACAACAAAAATTGACTGGCAGATGTTGGAGAAGCTAAGTAACACCTGCCTAAGTGGTATTTGATACCCAGAAAAAAAACCCACATGGGTATGACTGATGCAATCTTCAAGAAAGGAACAGTGGGGAACAAGAAATGGTGAAAAAACTGCCCAGGGAAAAGTTTTGGTAGTATTTAAAAAAACTATTTCTTCAAGTGTACTCTCCTTGACAAAAAAAAAATAAATCTATCGTGTATTTAATTAACACAATTATTCTTAATTCCCTATTAACAGGAGTCACAGTCTATTTGTATTTGAGTGTCATCATCTAACATATGAGGAAACTTTCTGAACAATACGCGTAGGATCAAAAGAATAGAGAGTCTTTCCTCTTGATGTTTTGCTCTCCAACTGCCACTGTCTGCAAATTTTCATAAGTTTTTTTTGTGTGTCTCCATTTAATTGGCAGAATGAGAGGTTTGAAAAATCAGTGCCCAGGATGATACTTTGAAAAATAAGCATCAAGAAAAGGGAAACCTAAGTCATTCTGAACAGCTAATTTCTGGCTTAGGAAAAAAAACAAACCCACACCTACTCAAAGTCACGAGCAATTTCCATTTAGTTCTCACAGGAAAGGAAGGAACCTTCTTGTTTAAGCATCTGAGCAGGGCCACCAGTCTGTGCTCAGCTCTGGATCTCCAGTGGTACCAGTGGAGTGCCTTTACCTGGTGGAAATGCAGGGTACTTACACAGTTAGCAAAACCTTCCTTTTTTAAAGGGTTTCCAAGAGCACCACAACAGCTTGCTGTTATTTATAGCACACTAACTCTGGAAGCTTCTGTTTTCTGTCAAAGAAAAAGAAAAGGCATGAAGAGCAGAGGGGCAACTTTATTTCCTAACCTGCTCTCTGACTTCCGAAGAGCTAAAAGATAAACCACAGGTTTCTTAACTACAAATCAGTCCATCAGATTACAATTATTTCCCTAAGGAGGACAGAGCTCTCTGCAAGACAGTCTGCCCCTGGCAAAGCCTCCACCCAACTCCTTCCTTTAAGGAGAGGAACCCTCCAAGTTCAGTACTGACCTCATGGGACAAGGACACAAGGATGGAGGAGCAGATGCCTTGAGCACTAGAAGACTAAAAGTCTCCACTTGATTTACTTGTTTCCACTTGAGTAATGACACTCCCATCCTGACTGCACTTTGAGGAAACAAAATAAAGTCAATTTTTTGTGTCTGAGACTGCACTTCCCTAAGGATGGGAACTGCCTCCGTGAAAGCTGAACATCTATCTGCTTTAATTAGAAGACTACTCAAATTTTTCAGTATGTTTACCTAGACACTTAATGTTTGTACAGTTCATTTTTACAGAGCATTATAAAGTAATATATAAATCTGGGGCTTCCAGAGCATCTGGTCCTAACCCCAGGCAGAAATAAGTATATATTACCTAT
>JANHGL010024706.1:32896-47866 GCA_024611195.1 Ceyx melanurus | reverse complement strand
GTCTAGGTGCCCCTGCTCTGGCAGGGGGGTTGGACTAGATGATCTTCTAGCTCCCTTCCAACCCCTGACATCTGTGACTCTGTGACACACCTCCCACTAGAACAGGTTGCTCAAAGCCCCACCCCACCTGGCCCTGAACTTCTCTAGAGATGAGGCAAGCACAGCTTTTCCAGGCAGCTCTGCAGGGTCTCACCACCCACACACCGAAGAATTTCTTCCTTCTGTCCAATTCAACCACACCTAGGATTTCATGGCAAAACTGCCGCAGTCATGGGTGAGCAGGAGAGCACCTGAGCTCCCAGCAGCTCACCAAGCAGATGCCTTCTGCAAGGACTAGAGGGGCAAACCACCAAACCTCACCTTCATTCACCTGAACAGTTTTTCTGGGTTGATTTTTTTGTTTGCTTTTATTTGTTTGTTTTTCTCCATCTCTCCTCCTGCCATGGAAATGTTGAGCATCTCTTCAGAGAAATAACACAGGCTGCATGCCAGCTTCAGGGCTGGATGTCAGGTATTCCTAGCATTTGAGATATTCCATGCCACAACTGATTCACCAGCCTGTGCAGCTAAAAACAGAGCTGCAGAGTACAAATCTAAACCACACACTCTGGAATTCTGAAATCCATCTTATGGACTTCGCTCTTCCCAAAGCAAGCTTTTCTGCAAACCTAACTCAATGGACAGCCCACAAATCGGATTTACCCAACCTACCACAATTAATCCTTAGAATCAAGTTTCAGGTTTTCTCCTTTTTGAGGGGAAAATGACAGGTTATGATGTATGCTGAAGACGACTCGGACTGCAAGAAGGCTATTAGAAATAAATATAAATTAATCAACATTTCAAAATGTTTCCCTAGTATAAAACGTATCTTGTGTCTGACAAAAGAGAATCAAGCTGATAAACAGCAGAAAGGAAAATGACATGTAAAAAAGTCAGAGAAATTAGCTTAATGAACAAATAAAAGCAAAGATGCGTTTTCATAGTAAAGAAATCAAATTTCTGAGGCTGTGGCAAGAGATGGGCTCTGACTCTGAGAAAGGCAAAAATATATCTGTAATGTACAAGAGAAGCATCTACTTAGAAAGCTCTACAACTTGTGGTTGAACGTTTCTAGTGCCAGTAGCAGCCACACCAGGTCTATATAAAACAAATTTTGGTTCAGAAAAAGAGCAGTTCATAGTGGTAGTTAGGTGATACCTTTTGCTGAAGTTGCAGTGTATTACACCTAAATCTAGAATATAACTTTAAGATTAATATTTGAACTTGATTTTTGTATAAAGTTCAAAAATATTATTCAACAGTATTTTCTGATGTTTGAAAAATGCTCAATTAAAAACAGAAGTACCTCAAATAGGAGGATGAGAAGAGATAAAGATCTTTGTTAGCATATTTCTTCAAAATGCAACAACACTGCTGCTGCTACTACATTGGAAATTACTATTCCTAAATTCTGAAGGACTTTATTAGTTCCTACATTATATTTCATGCTGCTATCCTTTTCTGGAGATACTGTAAATTATTCTAAAAACCTCTACAGTTTGAAACCATCACATCACTTCCACTACACTCAAAACTGCTCTCGCAAAGATTTAAACTACATTTTAAAGTTTGACTCAAGGAGCAGAACGAAGAGATTTAACTGCCAGAAGAAAAAGTAATAGGTCAGACTTTCTATGCAAAAATTGAAGTTATTCCATCCTGACTTACAAAAAAATAACTCTGTACTAAGAAGAAAATATATCATTATATTTGCCTGTCAGACAATTTATCTTACCATTAAGTCTGGTTAAGCCACTTTGCCTTACCATTAGATGTCAGTGCAGTCTCAGAGAAACTGTACAGGGAGCTTCAAGATCAATAAATTAATCATAAAAGTGAAGTTGTTATTGACTTAGATGCCAAAAAGAATGTTAGGTACTATTCAGAAAAGGACTAAAATCCCAAACACTATAATGGCATTACTTAAATCTACAATGCATCTATCTCAAAAAAAAAAAAAAAAAAAAGATGGAGAAATAGAAAAAATTGCCAGGACAGCCAGTAAGTACAGCCCAAGGCAGGGATGAGCTTGTTGAAAATGGAGAAAATGAAATGCACTGGTACCATCCAGCCTGAAGAAGACATGACTGTGGGGAATACATCAAATGCATATGAAATATGCACCATGTCTCAACTCAGTGTCTAGGGAGCACACAGGGAAGCTGTAAGCCAGGGTGTTACAAACAACAGGAAGCTTTGTCAGGGAGCAAGTAATTAAACTGTAAAATCTGGTGCTGCAGGTATTGTGGATGCCAAAACTTTAAGTGGTTCTTAAAAGGAATTTCACAAGTTTATGGAAAACCCACTTTATCAGTGGCCACTGATCAAAGCAGCCAGAAGCAAAGCCAGGTCAGAAATCCAGAAGCTGGTAAATACCAGAGGCAAAAACAGGAGCTGCTGGCTGTGTTATCCCAGCCAGCAATTGCTGACCAAACCTCCCCTCAGCATCCAGCAGCTGGCACGACAGGAGATGCTTCAAGGAGAGCAGGAACAGAACAAACACAACTGCCCAGGGAGGTTGTGGAGTCTCCTGCTCTGGAGACATTCCAGACCCGCCTGGATCTGTTCCTGGGTGACTTGGTCTGGGTGCCCCTGCTCTGGCAGGGGGGTTGGACTAGATGATCTTCTAGGTCCCTTCCAACACCTAATGTCTGTGAATTTTCCTTAGCCATCCAGCAGTGGTGACTCTGAGACAGGACAGATGGACTTGGAGCTCCTCTGACACCTGTGCACAGCCAATATTCTTGGGAAACAGAGATATTCAACAAGAGGGGCTAGTCCAGCCATGCAGAGAGCTAGGCCCACGGCTCAAAACCCCATCCTAGCACACAGCCCAGCTGAAATGAGACAGTACTACTGTGCAGTGAGATACTGCTGCAGTCATCAAACTCTCCAGTATAGATCACCAGAGACACCCAGAAAACTGCTATAACTCAGAAAGTGCCAGGGCCATAGACTCCACCACAGCACATGTTACAAGTGTCCTTTACTGCTGGCAGGTTTTGTTAAATTGCCAGTTAAAGTTCAAGCCATCAGATTTTCTTACGGCTTTGCCTGGCAGATGGAACAACTCCCTGATGTTCTTTGCACTGCTACCTGTTAGGTTTCTCCAAGCTATTCCTTGATCTACTTGCAGAGGCCAAACTCCTTGTTCATCTCCTAGAAAGCCATGTTTCTGAGCCTAAATTGCATCAAATGTTTGAATCCAACAGCAAGTCACTGAAGTAGTGCTCTGCAAGTGCTGGGACAAGGCAAAGCCTTGCAGGAGCAGTTGCACCAATATCCAATGCAGAACAACTTTTATTTCCCCCTTTCACAGTCCTCAGATGTATTCTGGGACCACTCCTAAGGTGAAGAGACTTTGTTCATCAGTGCACAGTCACTTTTTACTCTGCTCTCTGCCCTCTGAGTGCAGCCAGCAGTCTCTCACTCTGTATTTATGACCTCAAATGTGAGCACAAAGCCATAGACTGCAACTTATCAAAGCAAATTTGATTGTTCTGTGTCACTTCAATTTCCTTTCTGGAGGGAATCCACAGGTGCAAAACCACCACACAACGTTACATTTTACAGAACAAAACCAGCTTAAAAGTGCTGTAAATTGCAGCAATAAAAAAGAATCTATTAGACTATCTGCTTGGCAAAACAGAAAATATTACTGATCTCTATACAAATAGCTAGAAGTATAATTATGAGATTGTTTCCACTCTGTCTCCCTCACCACTGGGCTCCTGGAAGCAGCTCTCTGGCCTCAAAGGCCTTCCTGACCATCTTCCTGCAATCACAACTTCACACTCAACTACAGAAACTGTTTAATTGGCCATTCTTTTCTCCACACTGGGGTTTCAATCTACAGCTCCCAACGTGACAATTTATTAAGAAATTTACAGCCAGATATACTCACATCTCAATCCCAATAATACAGAGTATTTTTATACCTTGCTAAATACTATAAGCAAATTCAATCACAATTACATGCATTGTTTAAGTAGAAGATTAATGCTAGCAGCTAAGATAATAAATATCCTTTAACACAATTAAGTGTGGGGAAACAACAAATTAAAAGTGCAGTTAGTCTCGTGCATCTGAGAGGAACTGACAATTGTATATGAGATATCATAAGCGACACGAGCATACACTACTCATTTTCCAAACTGATTATGTTTTGTTATGTTCAGCATTTAAGTTCATCTGCTCTTTATTCAGATGTGACCACTCACATCACTACTGGCTGCCTCACTATGGAGCTGTGCAAAATCTGCTTTTGAGGGAGATACAGGAGGTATGCCTTTTTAACTGGATTTTCCCTCCTCTGCTCACCAAGTGGTGAGATGTAGTCTCTGCCAAGAGAAAGGACCTTAAAAATTTAGGAATCATGTTCTTCATCTCTAGATTCAAAAGCCACATTCAAGAGCTCTCAAATGTCACAGAGCAGCAGCTTGCTTGGTTTTTGAGATGCACTTCAAAGCATCTCAAGTGCATCAGTGCACTTCAGTGTTTTATCTTTACTGCAAAATGATTCTGAAATTTGCAGAGCAAACAGGTTTTCTTGCCTTGAAACCATTAGGAAGGTGTTAATCTGAGGTGGCTTCTTCATGCTCACGTCAGGATTCAAGGCTCCTATGTTATGTGTACCAAAAACCTGGCATAGTAAGTTGGTCCAAACACAAGCTATTTTGGTTTATTCCAAAAATATTTTAGTGCAACTACCTTCACCAGAGTTTCTCAGTATCCTTCTGCAATATAACTGATGTGCCTACAAAGTTTCACAGTTTATTCTCTCTCCTGTCTAGGAAGAGAGCTGTATGTTCAGGCCACTGTTTTTAGTTTCCTTATTTGAACATATATGCAAGAAGTGCACTTGGCAGCTGGGCTGGGAAGTGATAAGACTGTAATAGTCTTTAATGGAAATTCATTTCAGTCCCACATTAAACTAGGAAATAAGATTTCCAGCCCATATTAACTTGAAGATTAGCTCTTCTTGATTAATTAGAATACTGCTGTTATTGAGAAGGGCAGTTTTTATCTAAAAGATTTGAACTATCTTAAGTTCATAACATAGTACATTTTAAAGATAAGGCCAAAGCCGTGAATATAATATTCTCTCAAAAACTAAGCAAAGGCTTCAAAAAACCCATAAACAGACTGAAAGCAAGGCATGGACAAGTCATTTGCATTTCTCAAGAAACAAGCTCCCCAATTCCAGATGCAAGCTGAAGACAGGAGACAAGAGAAGTAATGCTGCACCTTATGCCCAGCACCCCAGCCTGGAAACCATCACAACCTGAAGCCTTTTAACCAGTTTCAGGCTGATGCCTATAACCAAAGTCAGGTTTGGTGAAGCTCTCTGAGCAACCTGATTTAGCAGAGGATGTCTCTGCTCACTGCAGGGCTGTTGGACTAGATGACCTTTAGAGGTCACTTTCAACCCAAGGCATTTCATGATTCCATGGTTAAGGAATTACTCCTCAGAGCTGAGAGGTGGTGGCAACACACTTACTCAGCATACACTGGATAAGCTTCTTCAAAAAACTCTGCAGCATTTTAGTGTATTGCCCTCCTGTCAGAGCAAAGCATGACATTTGTCACCTAGGAGAACACCACACTGCCACCAAGCCCAAGAGGAGACATCCACTCACCACCCAGCAGCAGGTCCCTCATTAGTTAGTTCCCTATGCTGCTTTCCAAGGCATATTCTGCCAAAACATTGACTTTTAAAAAGGACTAGATACAAATGTACATAAATCAGTTAGACTTCTCATTGATTATTGGTGTACTTTGCCCTCCTCCAGCAATGCAAGTGAATGACAGTTGTCTGTAATCACAGCCTCACGAGGAAAAGGAAAGTTTTGCAGTATTACATCCAGAAGGAAAAGCCCTGATTTCTTCTTTGGGAGACTGTGCTACTTTTGATTATCAGCAGTTCGAGTCATTCATAACTCTTCTGCAGGCTAACTACTCCAAAAATACCACTTATAAAGGGCATTTGTCAGAAGATCTCCAGGCATCACTGCACAAAAAACTGCTCTTGGATTCTGCTTTCATAGCTGGGAAGCCCTAGTATTGCACATCTGCCTTCTCTTTGAACCTGACAATACTTGCTCTTTTCTCCTCTCTACAACATCCTCATCTCTTCCTCAAGATGACTCCTGAGCTCTCTGAAAGCTACTACTCCCTCCTTTTTGCTCCTTCATGGTTTTAGATGCACTGCTAGGAGACCACAGCTCCAAAGCCCACGGAACTGACAGGATTATCAGTTCTCTGTAAGGAGATGTAAGAACTGAGTGAAACTATTCTCTATTTAAGTATGGGAGCCTGGTTACTCTTCCTCACTTTCACAGCATTAGCATCTCCACTACAACACTTGGAACTGTTTTAAAATTTTAATATTAGAACCACAATAGCCAGATGATATTGTCCTGTCTTCAGAATCCAAGGAGACAAAAACCAAAAGCAGCTTTTCTAGGTAGCAAAGTCAAAATAAACTTTAGAGGAGACAATCCCAATGCTCCTTCTAAACAAACACTAGAAGATGCTAGTATTACACTTCTACTAAGAGCCAAATACTTTCCTCCCCAGTCTGTACAGTAATTAATTGCAATAATCTACAGGAAGGAGGAAAAAAATACTTTCTAGCTCTGCAAATACATTTTATATTGCATGAAGTGCTGACCCATTCCACATGGAAGAATCTCCGTCATCTGTTCACAGAGATCTTAGAGTTGCCAAGCCCCAACTGCCATCAACTGTCATCTGGGCCAAAATAATTTGAGCAAATAAAAAATACATAACAGGTGAACAGTCACCAGACTAAAAGTGAAGAGCATTGTAACAGGAATTGCTGTCTGAAGAAAGGTTGAGGCAACTTTAGCAAACCCTATCTGGAGTCCACATCAAAATTAAGAGATCTCCTGACTTAAAAACAAACCAACCAACCCCAAAACAAACAAAACAACAAAAACCCCACCAAAACCAAAAAACAACCCCAAACCATCAGAACAGAGGCTCAACGCTCTGCACAGAAATACTCTGCTAGAAGAAGGAAATAACTGTCAATAAATCCTCCAGTGTCAAGTGCAGTGATATCACCAACATCTTAATATTCTTTCCCTCTTTCAAAGGCACCCAGTGTATTTTACAGGGGGTTCATAAAGGAACATTATACAGATTTTATACAGACTGTCTCACCAACTTTCTCATCATCTGCCATTTGCTGATAGCAGATCTATTTGCTGCAGTTAAGAGGCTGGTATCACAGTATCACAGAGTATTAGGGGTTGAAAGGGATCTAGTTTGGAAAACTGTTGAGTGCTATTTTGACATAACATAAAGGCAATTTCATAATAATAATATTAATAATAATAATTCTGTTACAAATAATTTCATAAAATGATGTATTTCTCACAATTTATATTAATTTTCTTGTTTCCAGTCCATGTTCAGTATAACTGCTCACATGCTTCTGCCACTTTTCATCCACCTGATCACAAATTTATCTGTATTTTCATCAATTACTATTATTTATATTTCTATTATTTACTATTTTTTTACTATTCTATTAATTTACTATTATTTTTCACTGAGAGAGAGAACAGAAAAAAGCAAGTCACCATTATATCTTTGCAAAACCCTCTTAAAAAACACAGACTTAGAGCAAAAACCAATCAGTGGTCTTCAATATGACTCTAATTTTTGTATGTAAAGCACTAACACAGCAGAGTATATCTTATGGTCTCATGATAAACATTATGGGGTTTTAAAATGGTTTCATTTATTTTACACGAAGGAATTTTAAACCAGGTAAAACTATATTTAACTTAATAGTTATGAAATCTGCATATATTGGAAAGTATGGAAGCTAGGGCACTAATTTCTCTCAAGGATAGATAAATGTTAATCTTCCTTTGACTACTGGCATTATTTCTCCAGTAGTTCAATGAATGCCACAAAAGATAAAAACCCCTCCAACCTTTTTCTGAATATTTTCAAGAGAATTGAAGAACAGCCCTCCCTATACATAATTAGACTTGAAAATGTAAATGTCTTTTTGCTTGAATAAGTAACATCAAGAGTTCAACACTCCAAGTATATTTGCAATTATATTACTGTTCAAAACAAATTAAAAACTGTCCCCTGAAAAATCAAGTCTTAAAATAGATGAAAAGTATATGTGCTTTTCTTTTACCCAACAGTTGCATATCTGGATTGAGATTTTTAGCTTCTCTGTGTCTAGATCTAGATGAAAGTTATCTGTATAAAGGGAGTAAAATGTCAAATTCTGAATTATCTGACAATTCTACAACAGATGGCCTAACATATTAGTGATTCAGTTGTTGCTGGCGTTGGGTCAGTTCTTTACTTGTTAATTAAGGACCTTAATTTTGAACTATTACTTTTGCTATAAAATGCCCACCAGGGGAAAAAAAATAGATAAAACGCATAGCTAAAGATTTTATAAAGCTTGCTCTCCATTTGTGCAAGAATTGCCATTCTGGCTGATGAATAAAAATCCATGTTGGAAAAAAACCCCTCTCCACTCCCAGTTGTTTTAACAAAGATCCAGCTCTTGTTTTAAGCAGTTCTTGCCAGAGAGCAAGTGCAGAGATGCTCAGCCCCATCCATCTGACTTCACACACAAATATATTTTCCAGTTGAAGATGCTCAGACCTAGAGGTCTCTGGCCTCTTTCTTCCAGAGAGCACACAGGGGGTTTGGGAAGCAAGTCAAAGCACAGGGTGATGAGAGGTACAGACAGAGCTGAGCTTTCTCCACCACAAGCTGCAGCTTCTTGAGTTCACTCAGCATTTGCTTCACAAAGCTTTGTGTCTCCCTGCATGCCAGCACTGATCTCCATCTCCTCTGCTGCAGCAAAAAGCAGAACATCTGATCTTCTCCAGCTTCAGCAAGAACACTGCAAGTGACAGTGCTCAGAGAAGCTGCTCAGAGAAGCTCCAGGCCACCCAGAGAAAGGTCCCTGGTGCACTCTCCCATCACTACAGCCTGACTTGGGAACTGTCCTGACAAGGAGCTGATGGATTGCCATGCTAGAGGATTCAGAAATAGAGAACACTTAAACGGGCTACACACAGACAGGTTATTGCACTGGAATGAACTCAGGAAAAATGAAATGCCTGCAAGAGATTAAATTCAGTACAGATGTCCATTAAACCCAAGATCATACTAAGTTATATCCAAGTTCTCCTACAACTGGCAAAAATCAAATGGCAAGTAGTAGCTGCGCAACAAAAAATCCCTTTCTTCATATCCTCAATATTTTATTTCCATTCCTGTGTCTTCTGGGTGTAAGTGCATTTCCCCAAATTGCTTCTCCATTGCAACAGGTGCCAAGAACACCATCAGCCTCTCCAGGGCCAATTCCTCAAACACCTCGACACTGAGGATTGCTCTCTCAAGTATCAGTTTGCTACCTTTGAAATCTATCTGCAAGAAAGCACACAGGTTGGCAATTATTTGCTGGGGTATTTATAATCTCTACAAGTATTAATATGTTTATAAAAGAAAAAAAAAAATACAGCTAAAAAAAAGCTTTCACTTCCCATTCCATGAAAAATACACAACCAGGCAGTAGTCTATATTGATAATTTAACACTATTTTAAGTACAAGCAACTTTTAAAAATTCCTTTTAAAATAAATCCTTTTTGACACATTTAATTTTCATTTTTATCCACGTACAGGGAATTATCTAACGTAAGAGTATGAGAGGGACTGTTTCCAAGGGCAGGTAGCAATGGGACATGGGGCAGTGGTTTTAAACTAGAGAAGGGTAGATTTAGACTGGAAATTAAGAATCAATGGAACATCCTATAATGCTGAAAAGCAAATGGGTGCCTGCAGATCCCGTGGCAGTTTCTGATCCGAGGAGTCAGGGTGTTTCCATTGCATAGCCTATGGACTGAAAGAGCTCTGGCATCAATTAATAATAGTGAGTCTATAATGGCTGAATTGATACTGACATCTTGGACATTATTACTGTAAATGACAGATTAATGGACAAAGACACGAGGTCCCGAAAGTCATCCAAGATATTTAATTATTAGGAAGTAACCAATAATCATATTAATTAGCACAGTTTAAAAAATCTCATAGAGCAGCAAATGACTTCAAAGGAAATTTTGGCTATAACAATGACAAGTTAAGTAATAACTTACACTGATGCCAGCACAGAATGACTTAATGATCCCCATAGAAAGTTTTATTTTACTGAGATCAATATCTAACCTTTATTATACATTAAAAGCCATGCCCAAAACCAATTATAAGAACTATTGTTGGGTGTCTCAGCTACAAAGAAACTTCCTTCTTGATTATCATTCCATCAAAATTAATTAGATAATACTAAACTAAATGTGTCTTTTCAGCATAACAACTCTATTGATATTTTAGCATTTTATTTTAAAAAACATAACCTTAAGTTGGTACTCAGTGTTGGCACTCAACTTGCTGCATGATTAAAAAAAAAGCCAAAACATTTTGAAGCAGTAATTTTCTTCTTCACACAACATATTATCATAGCTAAGTGAACATCGACAGCAACGTTGGGTTAAAGCTACATGTGAAAATTGAAGAAAATGTTGTGAGCTTAAGATTTTAGACTTTATTAAAAGCATACTTCCAAGAACAAATCCCTTTCAAAGGGGTGACTTCCATCCAACGTAACAAACACTCTTTGCAAAACAAAAGGGTTTGTGATGAAGTGAAACTTTTAAAACTAGCAGGTTATTCTATTCAGGTATTCTCTATGGAACATTTTTAGAAGTAATACTCTTTGTACCTAAGTTTTGCAGGAAAAAAAGTTATTATCTGAAGATAATGGAAGGATGGAGTAATTATCTCTTCACAGTAAAAAATTATGCCCACATGCCAAAAATCGATCACTTTTAAACAATAAATTACTTTTTGAAATCCTATTTGCCAATAAAACTGTATAAGATGAATATAATAAAAGTAATATATGCAAAGTGAAAAGAGATTAATATTTAATTGCATTACAAAATATTCCTACTTCAATTTTGCACACTGCCTTTTTTGCTCAGATCACATCCTGCTTGTGCACACACCCTGCTTGTGGATGATTTTTACCAAGCAGTAATAAGGATAGTTGTCATATGCCAATCAAACATCACTTCAAAAACTAAACTGCCAAACTAGAATTTGAATAATGGAATAGTCAATTAAAAATTGAGAAGTAATAAAAATAAGGTTCTTTCCTAACTCACATTTTCCATCATCTAAAAGCAGGATAAAAATACCTATTAATTAATATAAAATAACTTGAGTTTATTTTTTATACATACATATGTGCATAAATGGTCTAAATCTTCAAATATCTTCATTATAAATTTCCTATTTGTTTTATGCAATAGGTACTTTTTAAAAGCTTACTGGTTAAATCCAGAGGTGTTCTACTCCTGACATTAGACCAGTTGATTCATATAGTAATTCATACTTCCCCGTTTCAAGATTCATACCTGCCATTCAAATACAAACTAGAAACTAACTTATCTAAAAACAAAAGCAAAGAACTTATAAACCTGCTTTTCATGTCACTATTCAATTTGTACTACTTACAGTATTGTTTCCCTTCTGCAAACAATTCCCTTTAAAAGCTAATTTTTTCATCTAAGTATATTTTCAGGAATGGAAACAGAGCTTTCAGAAATCATTTGAAGAACAATTAATAATCTTTTTAGTACTAGGCAATGTAATTATAAATTAGGTATCAACCTGTGCATACACCTGGACAACCATTATGGAAATATGTGAACATCTGAGGTACTGCTTCACCTGACAGAAAAGCTTAAATCATGAACACAGAATTAGTGGGGAAGTTCTCCAGCTCCATTGCAAAGATGAAATTTAAACTAAAGGCAAACTTGCAATGAATTTCAGAAAAGAATTCTCCTACAGTAAGATCATTAATCGATTTCAAGTTTTTTAAATGGACAAACAATCATAAATCAACCATAGAAAACAGAACTGTAAAAATCCTGTTATCAAAAGAAGTGTGCAGCAATTAATGTAGACAGTTCTCATTCCATTGCTACTGTCCAATTATCAAAGTTAAACAAATGGAACAATGAAATAGAAAAGTTAAATTTCTCAGATGTTTCTACAGCTAAAAGTGGAGTATAGAATAACTACAAGGATGTGAAATACAGACCTTAGGAAGATAAGAAATTTAGATCATCTGTAATATGCCAAATATTAGTTCATTAGTTATTCTTGGCTTTCCATCCAGTTCTGGACCTTAAAAAACTCTTTTTGTTTAAAGATTTAAAGACTAAAGCTGTTCTTACTACTGGTTTTGGAAATCACTGCTCAGAGCCTTCTGTAAAATATACCTGAAAAGATGCAGAAAAAAAATGATACTTCTAAAAAAAATCCTATCTAAAGTCAACTTTTAACATTAAGATGAAATTAGCAAGTGCAAACAATCAGGATAAACACGACTGGTTTAGTAAAGCTTCAGCATGAAGCTAATAAATACAGAAAAATTATTTAAACAATTACAGGGCATACTAAATACTAATATACTAAATAAGAAAGAAGACTTCTCCTCTGAGATTATTTGCTTAAAGGGATATGTATATTAGATTTGAACTTATACCTGCTGCAGACTCCAAAAGTTAAATTAGAATGAACAACTGACAATTCCAAAATAACTTGGAACAACTTGTTACAAAATTATAGTAAGAAAATGCTGGCACTCATTTAATTCATCTGCTCCAACCTTCTTACTACAGAAGTAAAACAAAGTTCATACAGAGGTCCTTTGTTCTAAAAACAGCAATAAAGACAATACATTGTACAGATTCTAAATAAATACCAGAAAATAAAGGATTTCCTACAGCTACAAACCAGCAATCTCCACTCCTCCACACACTGCATTTCTTGATTTAATTCACAAATATGTAATAACAAGTGTACAGGAAGGCATCGCTCATGGTTTTAAGATAAAGCTAAATAAGCTAAGCAATCAAACTAAAATAAGCTTGGCCATCAATGCATCAGAAGCAGTTTTATTGCAATCCTTACAACAGAAATGATGCCTAAAGAATCAGAGGCAGGGCAACTTTATTGCTGTGAGCTTGCACCTCAGATAAGCAGAAAGGAGCTGTAACAATTAATTAGCAGATAAGCATAAGGCAAAGTGGCTCCAAAACCTGCTCTGTGTCACACTGTCTCCTTTACAACACAACAATCCCAAGTTTTTAGTAATTAGGCAATTATCCATCCCTTGCTACAGGAAAGCACAAGGACTGCTGGTTGCCCAGAAGTTGCAGAGCCCAGACCAGATACAATTCACTTCTACAACATCTAGAATTGTGCTGACTATGCCCTCATCATTTTGTCAAACACTGCAAAAACTCTGGGAAGTGAACTAAGTAATTTGCTTTTATGGCATAAAATAACCTATGGAGTCCTGTATAACCCAAAGTGAATGAACTATTACTCTGTCTTCCAAAGAGGCATGGACCAGTTTCAGAATTCTTAATTTTTGGCATTATGACAATATTTATATGGCCTTCACATCTCAAATAAATTATAGTTGGAGCTGCACAAATGTAACTGAAGTCCTTTAGGCTAATCCTATAGGAATGCCTCTATGAAATTTTAAAAAATCCATTGTCACAGAGCACCCTTTATTTCAGAACACACTCCTAGTTTGTTCCCATAGATGTATCAAGAGAACTTTAAAAAGGGTGTATTTTTACCCTTCCTGAAAATTATATGAAAACTACCTTAATTGTTAGATGCCTGAACAATCAGAACAGTAGATCCACAGAGCATGAGCAGATCTAATGAAACATAAATGCTGTCATGCTGCCTAATCTGCCCAAGTGCATTAACCCAGTTATTAGTAATAAGGCAATAAATAAATTTTAATATTCCTTTACGGTGTAGAAAATGCAATATTTTGGTATATAAACACTAGACAGAAAATAAGAAGTCTATAAGCAGTTGGATCACCATTGCTAGGCTAGTAGAGAGCTAGAGTCTCCACCTCAGCAAGACTGCTGAAGAAGAAGGTTGATTAGAAAATACTGGAAAAATGTTAACAGAAGAGAGGGGGGGAAATGGCAGCCCAATCTGTCCAGCCAGTGAAAGGAGGTTATGGTTTGGCTCCTTCAGAGTCGACTTGTTCAGAGTTTTTCTAAGTATTTATGACAGATTTCCTCCCAGCATCTGCCATCTGATCCATCCACATGCCTGATACCCACAACGTGTGCCCCACAAGAACTGAATGCCAGTTAAGATCTGCCCATTTCTAGAATCACAGTCCATGCAAGTATAAGGTACGTTCCTGTGTTGTCAGCAGGTAAGAGCTTTAATAATATTCAAGTGATAAAATTTCTTAGAAAATGTGTACAGTGTTTCCTGCCAACCTGCTGCCACAAAGTCAGGAGCTGCCTGCTGCCAGCTCTGCTGAGCCTTGCCAGACACAGCTCCAGCAAGGCAGGCAGCTGAGATCCCACAGGACCAAACAAAGGCAAATTCAGAGAAAGCAAGGGGGTGGAAAAATAACGTTCACCTTGCTGCAGGCCTCCTAGGAAGGCAACGTGGGGCAAGAGATGCTTTGGCAATCAGAGGGAAGCCACGGACGGGCCACGGCTGCCCTTCCTGGGCAGGCTTGAGATGGAGCTGTGCGAGGCCAGGGGAAAAGGCTCTGCTCAGAGCTCGTGGGTGGAGGGCAGAGGGAAGGCAAAGAAAGGGGATGTCATGCTGCTACTCTGCTTGCATCACATTTCCTATGGCCACGCTGAAATCATCTCCAGTCCACTGAAGCCAACAATGCCTTGCTGCCCCAAGATGATTAGGGGAGTGGAGATCTCCCTGCTGAGGAGAGGCTGAGAGAGCTGGGGCTCTGTAGCCTGGAGGAGACTGAGGGGGGAGCTCAGCAGTGT
>JANHGL010024706.1:0-10431 GCA_024611195.1 Ceyx melanurus | reverse complement strand
GTTAAATATATTTTAAATTTTTAAATGTTTAAATACATTTAAAATATATTAAAATATGTGCCCTACTTCTCTATCTATACCTTTTGCTGCACAATGATTATCAGAAACTTGAAATTATATATTCTTAAAACTTGTGCACTCTGCTGCTGACTTCTTGTCCTCCACAGGATTATGCTGCTTCCTCCCAGTCACAGGCAATCTGTTCTGCACAAGTTTTTAGCACTTCCACGGGTTAAGTGCTCCCCTTAGCTGGGTAAGCAGAGATGCTCAAGTTAAAATCAATGTGACCTAGATTAATTTTAAGTCCTATTCAAAATAAATATCAATAAGGCCCCAAAACCTCAATACACAGTCAGGATGCAAGTGTGTTTATTTTGATATAGTCACATCAGCTCCAGAAAAGCTGATTTTTGAATTGCCCCTACAGGGATGAATATGATGAAGATGTCAAAATCTCCTTATTTTTGATACCTTCACCAGTGTAACAACATAGAGCTGAAAGTAATACAGTATATCTTAAACAGATTAAAGGATTTTATCTTCTATGGTGCAATGATTCTACCACAATCTTTACTTTCTTCAGGCTGACTTCCCAGGAGGCAAAAATCTGCAAAATCAATTTCCTGTCCCACAGTTATTGAGTAGAATGGGAAATGGCATTTTTTTCACCAGAGACTCTTTCCCACATACTTTGACCTTAAAAGTAAACAGGATCTTGTCTTTAATTTCTGTGCCAGCGTTTGGGGGAAACACATCAGCCTGTGCACAGCACCACAAGTGTAACAGGTCTCTCAGCTGTGTGTCACAGCCTGAACTCCACTGCTCACCCTCTCAGCTCACACACAAGGAAATCATGGGATTTGTTTTTCATAGGCATTTGTACCAGAGCACCCGAGGAGTGTCAGACCAACTGCATTACATCCCATTCACATCACTCACATGGCATCAGAACAACTGACACTGAAATCACTCCCTCTCTGAAGAAATGGAGAGTGAAAGAAGAGTGGGCATTAACAAAACAAAAAGATATTATGCTAAGAAGTACTTAGAATAATATATCCTTTAAGTATCACCTATCTAAACTTGTCTGTGGCAGTGCAGCATGAAGTGCCCAAACAAAGAGGGTGTACATGTGTATGTTACCATTTCAGAGGAGACAGAAGAAAAATGTCACACCATTCTCCTTCTGGAGGTGTATCAGGAAGCTAAGCAGGGTCTACAAATCTACAGATCTACAAAAAGGAGCACAAAAAAACCCCACAACTTTTAAAGTGCCATTATTTCCATGCAAAATGCAGAGAAGATATTCCCATTTGCACAGCATTACCAGTTCACACCATTCTTACTGGTTAACTTACTAAATCCAAGCACAGTCATCTGAGAACAGTAGAGAAATATATTAAAAGTATAGTGTAAGTTATACTGATTTCCACAGAAATCCCACCTAATCTTTACTATTCTGAAGGGAAACTGTCATGCAGTTGATTGTCTAAGATTTACCAAGCTAACAGAAAATGTTAGAGCATGAGCCCAGTATCTCAAAGCTAAAGGAATCCTCCACACACACACATTTCTCAGTAAGAAACATTAAAAGGAGCTATTTGGATACAAAAACTTTTATTTATCCTATTATTTATATGCTAAGACATATTCCAGGCACTATGTAGACAGCAAATACCATTGTATAAACAAATTTCACAAACTAAGCCATATTGGCTTGTTCTCCAGATGAAAAAAAAATATTCCTGTCAAACTGAAAACTCAGTTTTTTGTTGTTGTTAAGATTCTAAAGTTCTTTTTAGAATAAAATCTTGTCCTTTGAACAACAAAGTCTACAAATTAAAGTTTGGGGTCTGTTTCAACTGTATTCAAGAACAGAAAGAGCAAATAAATATTTTCATTAACAAAACACTGGTACTGTCACCTGCAAACATAAAGGTACGAGTAGATAATTGAAGCAGAGTAACTAACACATGAAGGAAAGTGTGGAAATTTAAGATGTAATTTGTACTTCAAACTATGATTTCTTAAATTTTACCATCAAATTTAACATTTAACTGCTCCTTTCAGGCAATTGTCCTTGGCAGGTCACAAATGATAAGCCTTATTATGAACTGTGATGAATAACCTGTACAGGGTGACAGTTCCCCTAATTCTTCCTAAACTTTCTTTCAGATTTTCTCACCATGAAGCTATCCCCATACCCTCCACTGCCCCTGAAAGCAATTCACACAGCTTCATACCACGTGCAAATGGAGTGGGAATCACCTCTCCTTAGTCTTGGAATGCTTCACATTTTGCATTGCATTGGAGAATTTCCATGAGCACTCACAGAAAGAACAAGATAAATACTGTAAACTTAAATCCTGCAAACCCTTCTGCACTTCAGAAGTCCCAGTGACTTCAGTGAAACTATTGAGCTGTTTCAGGGTGAGCTCAAACATACCTGTTTGCACTGGAATTCTCAGTCTTGCATTTCGTGGTTTTGCAATGTACAAATTGAATCAAGAAGGCCAGAGGTTCTCCAGCTCTAATGTAAATACTCTCACTGGGGAAATGGAGGGTTCTTTTTTCTCAAGATCCTAAGATGCTGCTGAAACCACCCTTCTGGCTGAATCCCAACAGAACAACTGCACAAGTCAATGCAAGCCTGTCTTTTGTTAAATAAATTTAAAATAGAGATTGATAATCTGTCAATACTCAGTATCATCAGCCAGCTGATACTTAGCTCTCTAGAAAAATAACTTCTAAACTGGCAACAACAGGCTGGTAATACCTCATCAGTACTGCCCCTGAGCTTTCTTCTGGAAACATTTTATTATCAAACCACTAGTGATTTATTTTTTCTAATGCTTTATGACTTCTAAGGGAAATATTAGGCCGAGTGTTCACCATCACGTGTGGTCACATGTGCTGCTCCAAGACAAAATATTGCTTCTCTCAAAATTTCATCAGTAGATATTAAAGTACTTGAAAAAGGAATTACCATTATACCCCTTTCCTAGATGAAAACAGAAAGGTGAACTGACTTGACCTAATCCAACAGCAAAGCACAGAAAACACTATTTGGTCCAATTCCACTATTCTTATCCATTAGGTTGTACATCCTGTGCCCAAAATATCAGTTATATTGCTCTTAAGTGTAGTAATCCTAATAAAGGAGGGTAATAAAACAATTGCAAAATACAGTGAACAATGAAATTGTCATGCATCAATAGGTAGATCTGAATTTTGCTCTAGTTTACAGAAGCTTTCTGCTTCAATCTAAAATAGCAATCTTTATATAAATAAAAATTTTCATCTGAAATAATAATCCATTATGAATGCAATCACAAAGTACCATTTCATACAAAGGCCAACTACAACAACAGAAAAAAAAGCAAAATATTGCCCACTAACAGCAGCAGTGGAATTCTTTTGCCTCCTCTTCCTATCAGGGCAGAATGTAATTAGTGAGTTCTTAATACTTTTCAAGAAATAACAATTCAAAACAAACAAACAAACAAAAACAGATAAAATTTGAGTTTACCATTTCTGCTGTGAACACAGTTTGTAACGAATGTGAATTGACCATTCTGCCCCCAGTCCAAAAGCGTGCATTCCATTCCCAGGTCTAACCCACACAGTTTCACCACAGCAGTGCATGCAGTCTCCTGAACAGGTATTTGATCTCTCTTATACACTCTCTTAGAACAACTTGAGAAAAAAAAAGTGTGTGGTTATGAAGCAAAGAAAAGCTAAGAGTGTTTCCCAGCAAATCCATAAACACCTTACATTTTTTTCACACCAAGCATCTGGACTGAACTAGTAGCTCCCCTGTGGACTTAAGTGTTTTTCAACCACTGTATCTGGCAGGAAGGAGGGGAAATTCTAAACTTTTAAGTGTTCTATTAATGTTTCTCATACATTGCCAGAACCCCAATACATTTTAATGCCTATTACTAGAAAGCTGACAACATACCTTATATGCCCAAGAGGTCTCTGCACTGTCCTGGTAAGTTTAACTATTTTAGGGAAATGGTCCCTCTGACACTGGAAAACAAACCTGGCCTCTCCCCTTTCTGTTTTCTAAGTAATCTAAAGAGCTAATCACTGATCAGTATCTCTGGTGATTCTCACAACATATGATTTTTATATGCGTGCACGACAATCCTTCCCATATCCCCCTGATCTGATCCGCATCATCTCAAGTTCTTCCCTGAAAAACTCAGGGTAATGCTGAACCCTCTTAACTAATGGAAAATCAGAAACATGGACAAAGTCTCTCTGGCTGCAGTTCAAACTCCCCCAAAATTTACCACCTAGAAGACTAAGCTCTAATTTTATTTTCTACTTCATATGACCACCATTGTTGATTTTCTTTTTAATCAATAAATCCTTACTACATAACGCATGAATGCTTAAAAATAGGAATGCACTGCAATCCAAATAAATCCGTCTCAATGCTGCAAGAATCCAAAATGAGTTAATTCAGAATATCACACTTTACCTGATTTTGTGCTGTCACTTGGTAATGTAAAAATCTATGCTGGGTTCTGTTTTTGTTTTGTTGGAGTAGGAGGATTATTTTAATATGGAGAGGATTTATTTCATTCCTGTATGCATGAGCTGCTGTTGATATTCCCAACCAGAAAGACTCCTTTCTAGAATTATCATCAATACATATTACAAGAGAGTGTTTACTTCCACCCTGCCTCTGTTCTAAAAGCCTCCTCAGTGTTAATTCCCAGAGCAAGGCTACAGGTCTCCTGCTCAAAATTTCTCTTTAGATTTTCTAATCCTTTCCTCCTTAATCTCCATTATACAAAAAGAAATCCACGTATGCATGGTCTGGGAGAGGCTAAGTAACTTTACCTCTCACCATAGTTACCACATCTGATTTAACCACTGGCTCTGGACATCGAATCATTGTCCTTTAAGATTTCAGATTTTATTTGTGTATGCCTCGATACATTCAACAAGCATAAAATCCTAAACCCAGTCTGATTTCAGAATCATTAGCAGACAATTACATTCCAGTGATGTGCCTGTAAGATCACATGCCATCCACCTCTTCGGCTCTGTTCTCTGTGTTGCTTTCCAGGCTCTCGGAAGCTAAAACGTTTAAATGTGTTACTATGACTTATTAAAAAGATTTTCTGTCCAATTCAGTTCTTCGAATGATTCTGAAACAATTGTACATTCAGATTTTCATTAGTGTGCTCAACTATTCTATTAGACTTTTTTGTTTCTCATGGTAACGGATTTTATTTGACTTCCAGAAGCTGTTCAAATATTTAAAGGCACTCGGAGATGGCAGGAGTTTATCTAGGAGCATTCATGTTGTGTCAGATATTCCTTTCCTAGCTCTTACTCGCCTTTTTTTTTTTTTTTCCCCTTTTATTCCCCCCCCCTCCCCCTTTCCAAAACCAGCAGCAAACAAACGAGATGTGGAGCAGCGTCACTGCACCGGGGACGTGCTCACTTGGTCTGGCGATGCGAATATTCAAGTTACAATGGGCGCGTTCGGAAACGCCGAGCCGGGCACTTACAACAGATACAACAGATGCTTCTGAACCTTCCTTCATGGGCACCGGCTCCGCTGCCAGCACCGCCAGGCAGCAGCCCGAGTGTAAACATCTGCAGCACCTCTCCGCGATCCCATTCTCACACGCCTTTGCGCCTTAACTCCAAAAAAAAAGCCTCCAACCCCCGAACGGTGAAACGGGAAACATCTGCGAGATAGCCACGGGAAACGGAATGGAACGTGAATAAACAAAAACATGGCGAAAGTGGCCTGGGGTTGTGACTGTCAGAGCAGTTCTCCCAGCCCAACATCAAGGCTTTTGTTACAAGCAGAGCGGTCATTTGCATGGAGAACCAACGGGGTTTCTTCTTCTTCAGCAGCACACGCACACGCTCACACTCACACGCACACACCCGCTCTCCCCGCCGGAGACACGGGCAAACCCTCCCCTCCCGCCAACACACCGCGGCTAATCGCGCAGGATCCGCGCCCGCGGAACCTACCGCCGGGCAGCAGCGCGCTGCGGGGCCGGGGCCGGGCTGGAGGAATGCGGAGCCGGGCTGGAGGAATCCAGAGCCGGGCTGGAGGAATGCGGAGCCGGCCGAGCCTTCGGAGCGCTGCCCCAGCCCGAGTCCCGCGCTCCGCCGTCGGCGGCAAGATCGGGCTGCGCTCTGACAGCCCCGCTCGCCGCCGCGCACCCGCCCGCGCTCGGAGCCACACCAAACTTTCCCAAAGTTGAAGGGAACGGAGCGCGGGGCCGGGAGCACAATGGCAGAGCAGCGAGCGCTGCCTGGCCAGCTCTGGCAGCGGCACGCAGGGCACCGCTCTGGAGTGCAGGCTGTGTCAGCGCTTTCCTCCGAGCCCCCCCACCCCCGTTCTTCAGGGGCTGCAACTCAGAAAGCGGAGACACTGGGTAACGAACTGCCCACGGGTGAACCCCCTCCCCTGCATTTCACAGCATCCATGTAGCCCCTTCAGAAACTTACAGGAGTCTCTGAACTTCAGCAGCAAGTCCCACATGCCATTTTTTAATGCAAATACAACTCTTCTTCTTATTATTATTATTTCAAAAGCATGTGATCTACATTGGGAATTTTGTCCCCTCCTCGCCATTTTTTTTTTTCTTAATAAAATAAATTAATACTTGGCCAGCTGAAAACGGGTCTGCATTCACACGGAATAATTTCCAAACAACTTCTCCACGGCCGCACTGCCTGCAAGGTACCAGATGAGGACCAGAGGCAGGGGATTGTCACTCAGCTGACTCAGCACAGACAACGGCCTCCACTGAGCTCTCAGCTCTAATCCATGGTGGCAACTTCGCAACCTCAATTGCCGAGTGCATCTGCATTTTCCCCTGATAAGGAGAGTGTCCTTATAATCATGCTAAAATAAGGCAACAAAGCGATTGATCTGCAATTACCGCTTTACAATGATGCTCTGAACTGTGGGCATCAGGACGATCTCTCCTGCTGTTGTTAATCGCTGCTGTTTTGTTTGTGAGGGCTTTTTTTTTTGTCTGTTGGTTGGGTTTTTTACACTCCTGATAATTTCCTCTCAGATACAGAAATAAAAACACCAACTTCTCCAGCCTGTTTCAAAATCCGGGCACACTAATGCACTTCTCAGAGGCTTAAAGCAACAGGAACAAAAATAAAAGAACTGTAATCATATTATTACTTTCTTTTCAAGTAAAAATAGTACAGAGGCCTAAAGCTGCTGGGCAAGAAAACCAAAGTGTAAGTTTTGTCCCCTTTGATTGATCTAGAAGAGCCAAGATAACAGGCAGCTCATCTGAGCCTCACAAAATTCAGGATACCAGCACTTATCCATTGAAAGGTGTCCCTCTGCTCTCCAGGAATGTGTGACTCCACAGCACTGTTACACACCTATCACATCAACGAAGTAGCATCCATTAGAGTGGAACAATCCATTAAAAAACGACCTTTTTTTTTTTTTAATAACCCAGTAAAGCACCGATTTCCACTGTAGGAATCGTCTCATCCTCATTCTCTTCTAAAAGTCATAACACTGACTGAATATCTGTCTCGAGGTGTCTGATAGTAGCACAGGTCATCTCCCACTTCTGCCTTACAAAGAAAGATATTTGGCATATTATATATAATTATATACATATATTATATACTCTGTCAATGCTGTGCACAGTAATTGAAAAAAAAAATAAATTATCCTATTATTCAGAAAAAAAAAAATAATTAAAGGTAAGGTCCTAACTATTTCACAAACACCATAACTCAGCAGAGAATGTTTCTATTTCTCCATTATAAGATGGACAGTAGAATCACCACCTCTGCTCAGGAGCAGAGGCAACCTGTGCCCCCCACCTGACCCAAAAAGGACTTCACCCCAGCTTGTGGCAGCCTCACCCACTGGAAGGGGGAATGGTGGCCACACTCACTTATTTCTCCCACCCTGCCACAGAGCTCTGTGGTCCACAAAGAGATGAGAGACTCAAGTGCAGTAAAATCTCAGCCCACACCACTTTTCTTCAGCACATGGAAGCAGAGCTCTGAGGCTCCAGCTTGGCTGGGCCAAAGAAGCTGCAGAGTGTTGATGTTTTTGAAAGATGCACCATTTGCATGCAATGTGCCACAGCAGGCAGATGTTTCCTCTAATCATTAACCTGCAGCAAATTGGAAGACACTGGAAATACTATTAAGATACCATCAAATGGGTAAGGTTCTCCTAAAGGTTTCTTCTGTACTCATTGCTTAATTTTAAGTAATTCCTAATTCACATTAGTAAGACACTGAATGAGGACAAACATGAATAATTATGATTCAACTGGACAATGCCAAGAAATACAAAATGGAAGCTGATTTTTATTCTTCCTTTTGCACCACTAGGGGACAAAGAAAAACAAACAAGATCCTGTACACAAATCAGCAGATCAAAATGTGCACTCCTGTTTAACAATAAAGTCATCTATAAGGACTCTAAAAGCAAAGATGTATCGGTAATAAACTCAATTTAATTCAGTTAAACCTCAGCTTTATAGAACTTTGCATGGTAGTTCAAGTGGAAAACATTTATTAACCTAATACTAAAGAACAAAGTAAAACCTCCACGTATGAATAACCATACCCAAGAATAACAATAGCCATAAATATTTTGTTAAATCCAGGAGGAAACTACATATTTTAAGAAGTTCAAAAGATCATTAGCTTTGTTATCTCCACATTTATCATGCCAGCATTTATGCTATACATCAACAGCTGCAAGCTGAAGTTGAAAAGATGCCAGAAACATGCATAGGTTGTATCAATATTTGTCCATGGAGCCTGGAACATAAATTAGTTGACACTCAACACTTAAAGCTTCCTCTCTCAAGTTGCAATATTTAAAGGTTAAAGATTAGACATGCTCCCTCTTGTGTTAAACTAAGAATACACGGGATACATGCTGTTTTCCCTGACATGATGGTTGCCTGGCCATCTGTTCCATTAAGCAAACCCTTTAACTTTGGCTACTCATGTCTGACAAACCTACACCAATAATTCCACACTTTAAAGACTGATACAATCTAAGCACAAAAGCTGCATCCACAGAACGTTTGTTATATTAAATGACTACTGTGTTCTCAGAGGGGACAATTAAGGGATTACATATTAAAAAAAAAAAAAAGCTGTTGCAAATAAGTGTTTTGGACAAATAGGTGCAAGACTTGGTAAATTTCATGGCAAGTCACTGCTGCAGTCCCCTCGGGCAGCACAGGCCTGAAGAGTTAAATGTGCCAAATCCAGCCTGTTCAGCAACACCATGATACAGAATATTGAACAGCAAATTTCCTTCTCAATATTCGCTTCAGAATATTTAAGGCAGACAGGAAGAATTTACACTGCCACGTGATGATGTTTATAAACACAGCTAAATGAACTTGAGCAGCTCAGGTGAACCCCTCTCTGCACAAACCCTCCAGAGTCCAGCCCCAGCATCGTGTCTAGACACGACTGTTAATCCCAGGTGTAACTAACCCAGATGGCTTTACTAATGTACTTTTTGAAACAAAGGCTTTACACCTGGTGTGGGCTTGCCAAATGAAGTTTAGTCTTAATTCCCTGAGCATGGTCAGTACCAGACTGAATGCCAGGGCAGCTGAGAGTAAATGCAAGTGAACAGTTTCCAGTCCCAAGCTGAAAAGGATTGTAACACTCAGCTACATGACTCCACACAGTTTATTTTATTTACAGCCAGCTTTTTGCAGGTGATAGAAGATGCTCTCAGTGCAATGGGTTCTCTGCACATTGGAAATAAATAGTTACCAAATACTCTAAGAAACACACTTTGTTAAGTACAACTTGATCTTCTAACATTAAAGTTAAATGTGTTTTACCTTCCTGGAAATATGTTTATTTTTTTACACTCTTCTGCAGACCAGAAATAATACAACCACAAAGTTTAGAAAAGACGGCAAAAACCACCACAATTATTAATGGATGCAGGTTTGGGGGCCTCTTTAAAACCTCAAACCACAACAGCACAGCACCTGAAACATATCTGCTGAAAACGGGGAGCACCTGCATCACGACACAGAACTTCTGCCACTACCCACAGAAGAACATTTAGTCACTGCACACACAGCCCCTGCTCTGCCTGTTCTGATCCCACTTTCTTAGTTACCCACAGACCTGAACTTGAAGGTCTAAGAGAGTCTAACAGTCTGACAAAGCGCTTGGCACCCTGCTGGCTGAGCTGCTCAAACCGGGAGAAGCTTCACGTAGGATGAGCAGAGGGAGGACGATGGAGCTGAATCCCAACTGCTGCCATCTGCACAACACCAAGAAAGTAGTTTTTATGTCAATAGCTACTGGATTGGATGACAGGACGAGAGGCAATGGGAGTCAGTTGGAGCACAAGAGGTTGAGGGGAAACCCAAGGAAGAACTTGTTCCCAGTGAGGGTGGC
>JANHGL010024705.1:0-27551 GCA_024611195.1 Ceyx melanurus | reverse complement strand
TCACAGAATGTTAGGGGTTGGAAGGGACCTAGAAGATCATCTAGTCCAACCCCCCTGACACAGCAGGATCACCTAGATCAAGTCATACAGGATCAGATCCAGGCAGGTCTTGAGTGTCTCCAGAGAAGGAGACTCCACAACCTCCCCGGGGAGCCCATTCCAGAGCTCTGTCACTCTTACTGTGTAAAAGTTTTTCCTTGTGTTTACCCTAAACTTCTTCTGTTCCAGTTTGCTCCCATTGCCTCTTGTCCTGTCATTGGATGACATTGAGAAGAGTTTGGCTCCATCCTCCCTACACTCACCCTTAATATATTTATAGACATTGATGAGGTCCATGTCAGACTTTTCTTTACTCATATTGTTTTCTCACAGGAGTGAAGAAAACTTTTTATTGACCTTTTTTTACACACTAGTTTTGATGTTGATTCCTTCCTCTTTAATAAGGTGAATCAGTAAGGTGCTTTTTTCCTTTTTCATTTCTAATATATGTGATTGCCTGCTTAAAAAACCATCAGCATCATTTAGTATTGTTTTAATTATTACCATTTTTAACTTTGATTCCAGGTAATGCTTAAAATGCCTTTTTTAGTCATCTGTGTGGAATTATTCCTATAAACTCACATTTTTTTCTGCCTCACCTATGAGGCTGATATTCCTCATATCACATTCAACTATGCTAGCAAAGGCATCAGTGACTGCTTTCATTCTGAGAGTGGTTGAAAGACTTTGTTTCGTTCTTTGCATATGTTTAGACATGCTGATAAATATTTGTCAACAGTTATATTCATTGCACTAACTCAGGAACAGAAGGAAAACTTTTCAAAATTGCTGTGACTTCCACCCAGTACACATGAATGTCTCCTTTTCCACAGAAACATCCACTAACATATCATTGTCAACATCTCACTCTCCCTCAGCAGTCAAAATATGCTTTGAAAATAAGTGCCACCTACCCTTAACATGCTCCAGTGTAAAATGCAAACACGTACACTCTTTTTTGTACTCCTCCCATGCTGGGTGATTCCAACAGATATATAGGTAGATAGCTCTCTCTTGCAATTGCATAGTGTGTTGCTGTGAAAACAAAACCTATTTTAGTATCAAGGGATATTTTCGAGGGTTTGTTGGGTTTTTTTTTTCTTATGTTTTTCCTAGCCTAAGTCTGCTGCTAGATTCTTCAGTTGCCATGGTGAGCAGGGGTGTAGGCAGTTCTTCCAGCCAGGGGAAAAAAAAAAAAAAAGTCATGAAATGAATGTTAATGTGAGGGGAAAATGGCAATATTCTGTTTTATAACCCTGTCTGGTTCATAAATAAAGAGCATTCCATGTTAGGTTTTCATGGGGCAACACAGGAAAAGGTAATGAAATTAAATGCCCATGTTGAAATAAATTATTTACTTGTTTTGCTGTTTGTTTTTGGGGTTTTGTGTTTTTTTGTTTGTTTGTTTTTTAATCAGAAAAGACAGTACGGAATAGTCCTATGATCAAGTAAGACACTAGGAATTAAAGGTCCTAGATCCTACTTGGTGTCTATTACTCACAGTTGCTTCTAAATGGGACAGTGAAAGAGAAGCTCTGCAATGAGGGGCAATGACCTTTAGGAGGCAGTGGCCTCTTTGGCAATCGAGTGTCTCGTCTCCTTTGTGATTGTGAAAACAGACGTTTTCTTAGGGTAACTTTATAATTAATGGAAAACTTGTAATTTGAAGGTTGATAATAAAAAAAAAAGAAAATAAAATGTATAAATCTGTGCAAAACTTTGCATGCTTTCTGGTTAATATTTATGAGGTTGTGTTACACACTGGTGCATCAAATTAAAGTTCTTTATCTACATGTAAATTACTATTTTTCATTCCATGAATCTTCTTTAAATTCTGCCTTTCTCTCTTCTGCCTCTTTCTTTTCTTTTCTTTTTTCTTCCTTTTTTTCTTCACTTTCTTTTCTTCACTTTCTTTTTTCTTTGACAAAACCATTATTTTGGAAGACTAAAACATTTTCACAACACACCTCTTTTTTTTCCCCTTGAGGAATAATTTCTTTAGGAGTACAATTTATTAACCTATCCAATGAAAGCAGTCAACAAACCCTTTTATAGAGAGGCAAAAATACTGGCAAATGTTTGCTGTAATTTTATACTTGCTGGCATCCTCTATCTTTCATTTTTGAGATGCTCTGCAGCGCTTGGGTTTCTGACTCGAAGAGGCAGCAGCTGAGCTGGGGGCAGTGGATACCCAGCATGTCTGGACACTGGGGTGAGCACTGACTCCTTGCTAAACTACTGCAGTTTACAGAAATGTGAAATTAAGCTGTTTTCCCTTTTTGTGTGGGTGTCTGTCTGGGTGCACTCATCTGCCCTATCTGGGTAGCATAGAACCAGAGAAGAGCTGGCTCTCCGTGCTGGGGCAGAGATGCTTCACCTCAGCTGGATCTTGTAGTTAAACTCAAGTGTTATTAAAATAGATCCTGCAAGTTCTACTATATTTGTGGAACAAAGACAGAGTTACTCCCAGGAGCACTATTGGTTTTATATCGTGGTCACCTACTGTATGCAATATGCATGTCAATGTGACTAGAAAGTAAAAAATATTTATTGATCGATTGAGCACCATAAAAAAAAAAAAAAAGTAGATACTGTTGACTTTTAGATAGTAATTATTGTATGTAATTTATTACTAGCTACAAGGCGTATTGTGAAGTATAATTAACATCTATAAGGTATCTCAAAACCTTGTGCTGTACAAATGTCAGGCGTTGCTGTTATTGACTTGGAGTCCCTTAAGAGCTGTAAAAAACTAGTCACTCTCTTAGGTTTAATTTAGCAATGATGATCCTGTAGATTACTGATATTAAATCAATATCTCATTGGAGGAACAGCACTATGTTCTCTCCCAACATATTACTTATGTGCTTAATAGAAGAAATGTACTCTCTTACTCTAGAGCTGGATGAAATTTTGCTGTTACAGAAGCTTGTGGAAACAGGGTTTTAAGTTCTGCTTCTAAAAAATACCCATAATAATACCTTTTTTTTCTTTAATTTGGAAACTCCCAATCTTCACTTAAGAACTGATAAGTGATTAGGAATTATTTTTTTTTCACTGGTGGCAGGCTTGGAAAATATTTAGTAACTTAGCTCTGTAACAGAGACAAAAAAAAAATCTACATTATATTTACAATGGATTTTTTAATACATATTTATGGCAACATTTTATGTAATTATCTTTTAAATTTTCTGAAAATTGAAAACTTCCTAGAAATTAGTACTTTTAGTGCTTAGCTTTAAGCTTCTTGTAAGCTAAAATTATGAAGATATTTCTGCAAGGAAATAAAATCAATTAGTTCACCTTTTGTGTGTTTATGTGTGAGATTGGGGGATGGCAGAGAACAATATTTCCTAGCCACATCTAGCCTAGGATTTACACAGTTCTAAACAGACAAGGAAAGCTACAAATCTTCTTGCCAGGGGCAGGGAAATGAGCCACAGAAGGCCATGAAGGCACCTTCTGCATGCCAAACTTCCTTTAAATCTGCAGATGAGACATAACAATTGCTCACTGCACTTATCCCTATAAATCTCTTTATAACCTAATATTGGAGGAACAACGCTCTAGGCAAGGTCTAGATAGTCTGAAAACAAAGATTTTCCTCTTTTCTAAGTTTTAAAATACATTTCCTAGCAGTTTCTTTCATATGCTTAGAGATAGGAAACAATTTCACTTGACAGATACATCCTATCACAGTTAAACTGAACCATTCAGCTGCTAAGCACTAAAAATATTCCAAGTTATCTGTTAATAATTCCTATATCCTGGAGGATCTAAAATAAAAACTTTTAAAAAATCAAACCAAACAAATTATCACTAATCAGAATAATATCTACATCTAAAAACAAATCCTGATTTCTTTCACTCAGAAGAAAAATAAGCCACACAAAAGAAGTTTGCTTCATACATAGTCATGGCAGTCTTGATATCAATAATCTCTTTTTCTGCTTGAAAAAGAAGTCTAAGAAATCATAATCTTCCAGTAAAGCTTAATGGAGTGTTTCTTGAAGAAATTATTCTTCTTGCCTTATTTGTTTTAACAGCAGCTGTTTGGGATGCTACAGAAGTCGTGCAAGTTTACTTCAACAAGCAACATGTTAAAGTTAATCCAGGTGTTTCTGATAATTCCCTTGTATTCTTTTCATCAGAGCAACTAGTACTAGAATTACATGGAAAGGATGATTAATAATAGTATATCCATTGCAGAGCACAGCAAACGTTGAAGTCAAATTATGTGGCTCCAGGCATTTTTAGAGATAGAATAAACAGTGATTCACTGTGTCACAATCCTCATGACCTCTCTCTTTTTCACTTATACAGCTACCCATTATCTCTGGGTGGCTAAAAAAAAATAATAAATAAATTATACAAATATAAGTCCCATTGAAAAAATCAAAATGTGGTAAAGAATGAATGTATCAAGTATACCTACTGTCATTAATAGGGTTGGATGTAATCCAGGTATGGATATGAAGCCCCTCTTGCAGTCTGCTTTTCTCCCTGTCTTCATCCTGGAGTACCTCAAGTTCTGGGCTGTGCTAAGACAGGGGGAGATAGCATACCCTTATAAATTCCTCTCTTTGTCATGAGACAGAAACCATGACTGATGAGGAGAAAATACTTTTACAGAAGTTTTGGTGACCAGTAAGTTTTATGGATTGAGAGATGGATTTTAGGTAAAGAGAAGAAAAAGTGAAGCAATAACTATATTAAATGAAGGTAAAGTTAGGAAGCTCTTAACCTGCTTGAAAATATAAAAATCCATGGGGCCAGGAAGGGTACTGGTAAAGTCAGTTATCATCTTTGAAAGCTTTCACCAGCTGGGGGAACATCTTGATGTCTTGAAAAAGACAAACTTCACATCCATTTCCAGGAAGGTCATACAGAAAATTATAGGCAAGTCATTCTTACATCCGTTCTGCTGCAGGTTATGGAATAAATCCTCCACAAAGCCATTTCCAGGCCAAAGAAGAACAAGAATGTAATTGGGAACATCCGGAAAAAATTAATCAAAAGGCAAATCATGCTTGACCAACTGGGCAGCTTTCTATAATGAGATGACTAAGCAGATGAGAGTAGTGAATTTTTGACATTACAAGAACTCCAGCATAATTTGTGATACTGTCCCTTGTGACAAAATGAGTGAATCTGGACTGGATAAGCAGACAATGAATGAGTGAAAAACTTTCTGGACAGCTGGACTCAAAGGGATGTCATCAGTAGTATGAAATCCCACTGGCACCTGATTGCCAGCAGTGTCCCTCAGTGACAATATTGGGGCTAATACTATTTAACGCTTCTATTGATGGTCTGGACAACAGGACAGAAGGCACTCCCAGCAACATTGCAGATGATAACAAACTGTGAGGTAATGGTTGATATACTGGAAAATAGAACTGCTCTTTAGAAAGACCCTAGCAAGAGATATAAACGGACAGAAAAGAGGTTTATGAAGTCCAGCAAATGTAATATCCTGACTCTGGAGCTGAATAACCGCATCACCAAGAAGTGTGACATCCCCAGCCTTGGAGTAACTCAGAACTTGAAGGAACAAGGTGCCCAGCAAGGCCCGGGGACCAGATGATTCTCTTCCCATCTAACTGTGGTTCAGTGAAACTATGATACAGGGAACAAAGAGGTTAATCATGAAAGCATTGTCATTCATACACATTAAAAGACACTGTCATGCAATCAAACTTAGTTATTGCTTAAATCTTACTGTCTAAGCTCAGGGTAAAGCAATAGTCTTTCCCAATACGTACTCTTAAGATCACTTGCAATGTATTAATAACTCAAGTCCATATTATAGATTGGATATGCTTTTCAAAAATACATAATTATATATGTCTCTTCATAGGCAGGGATATCAGTAGAACATAACTGAATGCTATGGTAACATATTTGAGTTTGTACAACAGGTACAAACCTGATTGCCAGCAGCATTAGAACTGCTTTGGCACAGTGCTCTAAATGATCTAGTTGCCACTGCTAAGAAGATTTACATATATAGCCAAGTGAAGCATTATTTTCACTAGTGTATGCTGCTTGTGGCATCTGAGATGTTTTGAATGTCTTTGTTTTCTTCCATGTGTTTGCACCCTTGGCAGCTCTGAACTGCAGCAGACTCTTCTGATTTAAAAGCTTGATTTGAAATTAGAAATTCACCTAATTTTGTCTAGAAATATTGAATCCATTGTCAGAAGATGTAGGTTAGGTCTTGCATAAAATGCAAGAGGAGAGGTTCCAGCATACTCTTCTCCACAGTAACCCTTGCCTAGGGTAAAGTATCTCTGTAAAAGCCTCCAGTTAGATAATGAGTGGCTTATTCAACACAGTATCTTTACATAATGAGAGACAGAATATTCTGAAACGAGGCACTTTTTTTTTTCATGTATAATGAAATATATCTAGTGAGCTACAAAATGTCAGAGTAGCCACTGAATGGTAATTGAGATACCAATCTGGTGTATGAAGGAGTAAAGTTCAAATCTCTTTTTTTTGGCTATGTATTGTATAAGAGTGATATATCTAACTAGGAGAGGATTCATGGGGTTAGGAATTGTAAATTGCAATACATATTTTTCCCACAGGACTGATCAAACTGTGAGTTTAGAGGGAGAAGGAGCGTCTAACAAGCAAACTTGGGCAGCTTATAGCTCAATGAATCTGAATATGACTTCTATGAATCTTACCCTTCAATACCTAATTCTTATGATGCAGTGACAGAGGCTAGCTATCTACACTGGATTTTGATTTATGCCAGGTAGGTTCTGATGCACCGAGCTTAAGAATTTAAAGTGGATTCAGTTCAAAGAAGTTGTTGGTTGTTGTTATGCCCTGTTCCCATTTAATGAGCACCAATTTGCTCATTGAATTCATATTTCAACATGATTTGCACTACTTCGTTAGACTAAAAGTAAAACCTGCATAGCAGTGTAAATGGTATTCTGAAAAATAATTTACTTTTAGAGGCTTTTGGCATGACTCTTTATTAACCATCTAAGACAGGAAAAGTCTTACATGACTAGGAATCTTAGAATAGGTCAACCATTTTTAGTTCTTCTCAGAGATGAGTTTACATTGGAAGGGTACCAAAATGTCATAACTCGAGCCAGTCTCTGTGTTCACAGCTTAAGTAGGGAAAAGCCATGTGTCAAATCAGTTTATGTTCTCTGCAAGCAATATCAACAGCAATCTGTAAAAAACAGAAGAGAGATTTTCTGTCCTAGCTTAAGATGAATTCTGTAATTTTGATTTTATCAGAAAAGAAAATCCTAGAGGAACTTTGGTGGGCACCTGGCATACAGACAGAGTTAACCTACCACAAGTTTTCAGTAGGTGATGACTAAAAGATTTTGCAATAAGCGATATCTTCCAGTTTTTCAGATGTAGTGTGGGACAACTAAAGTGGTCTACTTTTCCAGAATTGGAAATGTTGTATTTTGGCATCCCAGCTTTTGAAAATGTAAGATTCTGAATGCAATACCCAAAAGTGAAGCAAGATAAATCAATACTTTTTCTGTCATAAGATTTTACAATTGTCAAGACTTCAGTTTTAATGTATATAAAGGATGACACTTTTAGCAGTACATTGCCCTCTAGCACTGTGCTGTATATTGATTAGATTTTCTAAGAGACCTCAGTATTCCTAAGAGGTGTCTGTTCCAAGTATTAATCCATCCTGACCTGACCTAGCTTATGAGACCTGATGGGATCCTAGTATAAAACGGTATGTCTAAAAGCAGTTTTTCTTTAAAATATTTTTTAAAATAAATTGTCAGTGTGGGTCTGCCATGTAAAGAAAATTATGGAATGAATTAAAGAAAATATAAAATAAAAGTTAACATCAAATGGCCAAAGATCAAAACTCATGAGTTCAGTGGTCTGAAATTTAGTCAGTTATCTAGACTTGAAAAGAGAGCAACCAGAAAGAATCGGGAAGTAAAAGGAATCAGAAGTCTTACTTCTAAACAGGTATCCACAATTAATCATGACTGGAAGTTGGTTTTTGTGTGCCTTCTATGAACCTGCATGAAAATTCAACATTCATGTAATGAGAAATGCTAATAATAATATTTATATTTATACAATATAGTATTTATTGAAGTGCTGTAAACAGTCATTTCACCATTTAATACAAGCTACTGGATAGGGACAATTAGGTAGGTTATTAATTTAGGTATTTTGTAAATGTCACTAGGCAGCTGTTCTAAGCTTAGGTACCTGAAGATTTCCATATACTATCTGGTGTTGCAAATACATATTATAGAACATTTTTATTAATTAACTCTATCAAAATATTTGAACTACAGCTAGTCTGGCTCTCAGAACTTGTATTAGTTCTGATCAGGGCAAACAAGTGCTGGAAGAACTTTTGTAAAGTAAGAAACATCTACTTTATTTTGGAATGGACTAGAGTAAGGTATAATAGAATAGATAATATTTTCTTATTAAAATGTCAAAAAAACCAGTAGAATTTAGCTGGTTTATTCAAAATTACCGCACAGAGTCTCCCCTGGCAAGAGAAAATACATGAAAACCTTAAGCATAAATCATCAGGCTGAGACAAGAAAGACATCTGTGATAATCTTAAAAAATCATTTCAGTTCATGAAATGTTTGGTGTTGAGGGCTGAGATAGGGTGTTCAAAATCAGAGACCTTATTAACTGTAGAAAACCTTTCAAGAAACAGTTTTGATCAGACAAAACAAATATGATGCCTGATGTTTTATCATTCTCCTTCTACTTTATAATCCATCAAAGTAGGAATTTCTCAAGGCATTTCCCTCAACCATTTATAGTCAGCAAATGTTTCTAAAACAGAATGTTTAACTAGATAAGAGAAGCTTAAAACAGGACATCAACTCCTTGCACTTGACAAAGCACAGGACGCTATCTTCTTTGGGAGTTAATATTTTTTATCTTTAGACTTATCTTTTAGAATATAAGTGATGTAGGGGCTTAGATTTCCTAGAATTCCAGTGAAGAAGCAGATGAAAACTTGACACATCTGGCTGAAAATGTGCTGCCATTTTAGCTGGTTGGCAATTGCAGGTTATGTGACAACGTGGAACAGATGTTAGAGTATTAATCACCATGTTGTACTTTCTGTGCTGAAGTATTTAGGAGTTATTCGAATTATAAGGCTTGACAGCTCATATAAGTTGTTTTCATTGTGCTGAAGCTAGAGAAATAATGTAGCCAAGATACTCCAAAGAGAAGAATAAATTGTGAAAGTTTGTGTGAGGTCTTACTGTTTAGATAAAAAAGGCCTAGCAGCTACGTATAGGTCATTATATAAAGGCTGCTTGGATAATAACCAGGACTAAAGTGTCTAAGACTCTGTCCATCAGGGATGAGATTTCCTCTGGGGGGGGACATTAAGCTTATCACAACTGCTGATTAGCAGCTAGTGACTTTTGAATTAAGAGAGATTTTCTTGGTGAAGATTAAAATTGAAGTCTCAAGCCTCCAGTGAAGAGGTGTCTTGTTGAAAATGTCAAGCCTAGAAGACTTTCAGGATTCAGGAAATTAGTTATTTCTCCTGGGATTTAAAACTACATTTTGGATTCCTGCTAGAGATAGGAAATAACTCTTCCCACCAAATCATCTTAACAAATCGTAATATTAGAAAGAATAATTATTCTTCGATTCTTATTGAAATTGTTCAGTGCACTGTTTTGATTAGTATTATTATTCTTTTACCTTGTTGCTATTAGAAATTTTAAAAAATATTCTGGTACACAAAAAGGTGGAAATGAAAATGTGGGATTATCAAGACCACTAACACCAGTTTGGCATTTTAAGTTTTAGGATGTGATATTGAACTTTTTTTTTTTTTCTTTAATTACAATTGGGTGGACACTTTCCAAAATTAGCTTTCATATTAGCCAATCTGGAAACACAGTCAGGGTAATATCTGTGTTTTGAACAATGTTGGAATATGGGCTTGCAGTAGAGCCTGAGTAGTTATGTGATGACAGGACTGAGGACGTTTTGTACCTTCCCATAAAAAGAAACACTGACACTAAGGGAACTTTACCAGCAGACGTCTGAGTACTGATGGCTGTTCAGTATGCAGTCATTATTTCCCTGCCCCTGGGTTGAATGACAGATAACACATTGCTGACAATTGGGGTTCCAGCCTTCCAGACACCTCAGGACATGCTTATTTATACCATAAGAGAAAAAAATAATGTCTATCGGAGTCTTTTCAGGTCTCCAAACTTTAATTTGCCTGCAAATCAATTTTTATGAATGGTTAAATAATTGAAAAGTAGAAATACATCTGTACTACTCTGATCCCAGACTTTGGACTGATTGCTACAAGAGACATGGGTCAATATTAAGCATCTGCATTGTTTCTTCTCTCATATCATCCTGTACTTATAATTGATTTAGATTTTAATCAACTTTTGATAGAAACAGATCACTTAAAACAGACTGGATTTTAACATATGAAAGAGAAATATTGTGGAGGTTTTTCAAGGACTTTTAAAGCTTGCATCTTATCACTATTTTAAGTAGTTTTATTTTATTTTATAAATTTATTTTTTTTGCTGGTATTTTACTTGACATCGATTAAATAAGATTGGAAAACTTCAGCTGATTTTTAAGGAAATAATTTTTTTACTAAATATAATTTTACTTTCTGTCTGTCACATCATGTCAGCCTGTCTTATTCCTCCTCTGTTTTGCAAACCAAGTTTCTACATATTTGTAAACAGAAAAATCTATATTGTGTAATGATATGGTACAAAGAAATCTTCTAGAATTTACTGGAGAAAAGTAAATCTGCAGAAGCAAAAAGAATCTGCATTAAAAAACCTGTAGTTTTTGCCATATCATTTAAATACAGGATTTTTTCTGTTTATAGCATGAAAGTTGCACAAATATTTAAATTATAATCTTGAATCTAAATTGAAAAATGAAACTAGGACTCATCATTTATGGAGACATTCTGGAAATTTTTCTTCAAACAAAATAATTTGCCTGAGTCATCATGACAACTTATGTGGGATTTGAAGGAGTAATCAGTTTGCTTACAGAAATCTTTGCCTCACCACCTCCCAAGATTAGGGTAAAAATATGTCAAGCCATCTATAATATTGATATTTTTAAGATATTAAAATTTGAATGTTAAATTGAGTCCAGTTAGTCAGAATGACTACAAGTGAGACATCTTACATATTGAGAAAATAACCTTGTAGAAACTTTGCAAAGCAAGACTATTTAAAAACAAAAGTGCACAAAAACTTCACTTTAATTTTGTTTTACAAATTTAATTCTATAGTGTGTTCCCCTTTACATCTTTCACTTGACTTTCATGCCAACTACATTAGTTTTCATATAGATTTTCTTATCTGAAAGTATGTAATAAATAATGGGGGAAAAAAAAAAAAGAGGAATAAAAGAATCCACATCATTTAAAAATTGGCATTATATTATGTAGTGGAGTAAAGGCCTTGTTTATTACTTTGTCATTACCATCTTGGCCACAAGTTTCCTTTAAAATTGCAAACAGCACAAAATACACAAAAATCCCCAAATTCTACAAAGAGAGCAAAGTAGACAGAACACATTTTTCAGTGACAATTTATTCTTTAAAGATGGCATTCTTCCCTCTTGGTGTCAGCTGTGACTGACATCGTTATAGTCTTTTCTCTCCCTTTCTATAATACTGTTCTAAGGAGTGAGGTTGTGCATTCCTTAGTTAAAATTTATTTGAACTCTACCTGAAGTCTTATATAATAAAGTCAACAGAACTAAACTTACCCTAAGTACACTCTGGTTTTATTGCTAATATTGGCCAAAATAGGCTGTACTGATGGTGCAACAACATACAAAACTAAGTAGACTAAGATTAAAATTGGTTTCATTTAATTTTTCTTTTTATGTCAGTGTGGAACATCTGCATCCATAAAAGTCACTGAAGAGTAACTTATAGTCAGTGGGGAGAAATAAACAGTGCCAAAGTACAATTCATGCAAGTTGATATGGATTCTTACTTCAGGAAAAAGAGAAACTCTAGTGTCAAATTGCCTATTTCTCTGCAGTGACTAAGGAGAGACACACAGGTGACCAGCTTTTATATAAATATATGCAAGGTAGTTTTCTACATTTGATCAGATCAGTGATAACTGGGGAGTTAGCCTGATCAAGGGGATACATATAATTAAAAAACACATATTTGCCTGTCAGACAGAAAATGAGAAATTTTAGCTTCTTAATCAATTAAACTGATTAAAAAGTCAGCTTAACTTTCATATTTGGAATAATATGGTTTCTGTGATGTTACTTTTACTTTGATTTTTATGCATATGACTGAAAAAAATAAGGGAGATAAGCCTATTTCTTCTCCTTTTATGGAATACAGGAGTGAAAGAATAATTTAGATATATCTTTATCTGTAATAATCACTCCAAAACAAGAATTTTTGCTAGAATAAATTTACTTAAGCACGTTAAGTATCAACTCAAAAATTTAACACATCCTTAGGAAATTCAATAGAAAATATGTCAGACATGATTCTTAGCAACATCTAAAGACAATCATCTACTTCCTTTCAACAAATGTGCATCATCCATCAAATTCATGAGCATATGTCTGAAACAGTTAAGCTTAACTAACAAAAAACAAATATACTCATGTCATCCATTACATGATTCTGATTCCAACTCATTTTCCTTCATCATACTATAAATTGTGAGAACCCTTTTTTGCTTAAACTGCTTGTGAGATCTTAATTTATTATGAAAAGCACTTTGCTAGTTTATCAGTCTGTTTCTTTCCTTTCTCGTTTTCTTCTTTTTTTTGGTTTCAAAATGCATTTTCAGTTTTGCTTCATACAATCAATGCAGTATTCTCCACTTGGGATTTTAGTCAGATTGAAAACTTGCACTCACAAATGCCATAATTCTGAAGTTAATTTCCTTTACTACTTCTGCTCCTTAAAAAATAGTTCTTCTGTAAAAACTGTGGAGATTTTTCACCTATGTAAAATTTTAATTTCTGAGAAAGAACCAGCAAAAATAGAAAGTTTTTGAACATGATTGAAGGCACATTTGAAGGTATTATTAGAAGAGTTTCAGAAGTTAAATGAAACCATAATGAGAGCTAATATTTGAATCATAGAGATGCTGTATGTTCTCAAAATTATTAGGTGTGAAGAAAAAGAGCTAAATCACTCAGGCTAATGACCTAGTTAGATAAAATGTAAGGAACAGTTCTGGGTTTGGATACGATAGGGTTAAATTTCACCAGAAGTCAGGAGGTGGGCCCTCAACAAGGACAGACAACTGGTCTTATCAGGGTATTATTCAATACCATACTGAAAGTACATTAAGACAAGGTGGGGGAAATTCAGGGGCTGGTCAGGTCCTTGGGTGTCGGTGGTGCAGTTCCTTAGCTCTTTTTTCCTTCTGCATATTTTAATTTTATTTGTTAATATTGTTGCTTTTTTTTTGTTACTTGTTTTGTTGTGCTGTTGTATTAAATCCTCCTGATCTCAAACTGTGGATTTTTTGACAGGGTAAGAGGAGGTTAAATAGTCCCATACCTGTCTCTAAACTACAAATTCTTTTTTTTTGGCACCCAAAGTGGAGACCGAGGGGTTGAGATAGGGACAAAATCTGACCAATCTGAAGTTTTCTCTTTTTTTAACTTAAACATTTTGTTGCACACACTTATTTTTGTATAGAAGCTAAAGAGTGAATGTTCATAATGTTAGCTCCATTGTTTTCATGGTGGTCTCTTGTAAGCACATTAAGTGTTTTCGATGGTGGTGTTTATCACCTCTGGGAAATGGGCCAGGGCTCTTATGCTGTTATAGTGGATATTAGCAACTTATGATCATGTCACTGTGTATGAGGCTAGGCTGGTACGTGTACACTGCCTTGGTGTTTGTTACTGACCTCACCCAATCTAGGGGTGAGATTTGAGATTTCCTTGGGTTTTGAGAATTTTTACTATCTGCAGAATGTCCAGGCCAGCATGATCCCACTGCTATGTGTATTTTTCCTGCCTTTTCTGAAGGGGACGTGGGGATGGGTGAAATGTCCACTGACTGGCTCTAAACCATATTTTTTTTATTTTTTTTTTTTTTTGAGACTATGAATGTAATAGGAAGGGAAGTGAGTAAGCTTTCATATTCTTAGCACTCAGTTAGTAAAACATGTATATTGTGTAGTTAGCAGCCATAGTCCAAGAAGAGATTATTATAGTAATAGGACTAGTGAATTCTTGGAAGGAATATAAGTGAATGAATCATTTAAAGATATTTTCCAAAACAGGTAAAGTCTTGCAGTGGTTCTTGGTTAAGAGAATTGAAAAAAGAAGTTCTTAACATAGTGGTTGCAACTACTGTTGACTGATATGGACTTTGCTGAGTAATTTATACTCCTTAGTGTCCTGCAAGGTGTTCTACTCAGAATACTTACAGAGCATTCAATGGTTCTGCTCACACAAAGAGTCAGGCAAACCATCTTTATGAGCACATAATGAAAGTCCTTGTGTTGTTCAAGCAGCAGTGCTACCATAGTCTGTCTTCAGAACAAGGAAACAGGGCAGGGGAGATTAAGTCATATATTTGCATCAGTAAAGTGAAAAAAAAAGGTGAATTTACATAGAAATAGCGAAAACAGACAGTACAGCTGGAAGATCCCAAACAAAATGCTAATGTACAATTAGGTCTGTATGAATAACACACAATTTACTTCATTTGTTATTCATGTCTGATAGATATTTTTAACTGATCACAGGCTCCCCAAATGTTTCTTATTCATATTTATTTAATAACTCCTTTCCACATTTGATAGTTTATTCCGAAATTTTATGTTGTCAAAACTTGTTTGTTCAGAAAAAGACAGGATGTGGACTTTCTTCTTAGACTAGAAAGCCCTTCCAACTAATGCTTCTCAATATTTCCTATTTCATCATTCATTTCCTGTGAATGTTTGTTCTAGAAATGTTATCTAAAAATTTCTAGGAAGGGTGCTCTCACAGAGAGCAGATATTTAAGAATTCAAGTTAATAATTGTTTTGTTTTGTTTTGTTTTCCATATACACTTAATCAAATATAGTGGAATATTGGAAAATCCAGTAAAAATGGAGTGATAAGAGAAAATATTAGCCCATAAGGACCAGTGGAGAGAATGAATCAGGTTACTTATCAGAACTGTAAAACAAAGTATTATTTCTATAAAATAAACAAATTGCTTTAAAAACCACCACTTCTCACTAATTGCATATTCTCAGACCTTCATTTGCAACAGAGTCTTTTAATTACATGTTACTAGGTTTGAAAACTGAGGGTCCTTCATGCATAGTTGTTAAATAATATTTGAAACAAACTGGTATTTTTGTTTTCCAAAGCAACAAAGTTGCTTAAGTAAGTTACTATCACTGTGTTGTAGTTTGCCTTGTGTTCCACAGAGTTGCACTAGGTAGTTGATAAGACAATAAACTGCAGCACTGAAATTAATTGAGCTACTATCATTTCGCTAGTCCATTTTTCATAATAGTGGTTGCATTGGCCTGGAGGGACAAAGCAATCAACCAAGTGAGGGAACCAGAAAAAGAACCTGGAGGAGGAATTGGTGGGATGATATTTAACTAGCATTGCCATCGGGGAAAGCTTTGTATGAAACCTTCATTATTATTACTATCATTAGCATTATTATTTACTATTTATTGTTATTATTATTATCCAGGACTGACAACTGTTGTTCCAATAAGCACTATTTTCATCTGTCTTGTCCCACTCAATGGACAATGAAGTAGTTAAATCTTTATGATCCCCCAAAAGAGGCTGTCCCTGCACGGCCAGGCTGCCAGGGCAACAGAGTCAGGAGAATGACTCCAAGGAACAATAACAAACGAATTTATTAATTCTTCCTAATGAAACAAGCAAGAAACGGTACAGATAAAGGTGTTACTTTCGTAGGTGATTATTTTACTGTGTGACTAAATATCAAGGAAAAGGAGATAGAGTTATTAGAAAAGAGGAATAGAAAGGGGAGGGAGAGAGTGAGGGAGAGTGAAAGAGATAAAAATAAAAGGTTATACCACTTGTGGATCCAGTAACATCTCACTGGATCAGTCCAAGTCTTCAGTTCTTCTGTGCTAGGTACACTATGACCAATATTTTTCTGTCCCTTTATACCCTCTAGATATCTGGATGGCATTCTCAACTTCCACAGGACATGCTGTTGATTTGCATGAGCCCCATGAGCTTACTTACTTCCCACTTTTACCACTCACTTATACTATTATGTGAAAAAGACATAATATTAAAAATATGTTGGTATTTCAGTCAAACATCTCCTGTTGATTTAGTACATTTTAGTAATTTTCATTAGTAATTTCCCATATCTGAGTTGTTACTGTCATAGCCACACACTTTGTCCATGGTTGGAGAGGAAAAGGCAATTGCATTTTTAGAGAAAGTAAACCAGACATAATGGAAACTTACTTATAGAATGATTGCTCTTCATACCTTTTTTAACCTGTATTTTACAGCTTTATGAAAAATGTACAATAGTAGTTTAAGCTTTGTACCTGATACTCAGGCAATATAAATCTGCAGATGAAATTACAGTGGATGTGGAAAAATCCACCTAGTGGATGAGGGAAAAACAGTGGATGTGTCTTCCTGGACTTCAGTAAGGCATTTGACATCGTTTCCCACAGCATTCTGCTGGAGAAGCTGACAGCTCATGGCTTGGACAGGTGGACAATTTGCTGGGGTAGAAACTGGCTGTATGGCTGAGCCCAGAGAGTGGTGGTGAATGGAGTTGAATCCAGTTGGCGACTGGTCACAAATGGTGTCCCTCATGGATCAGTTTTGGGACCAGTCTTGTTTAACATCTTCATCAATTACCTGGATGAGGGGATCAAATGCACCCTCAGTAAATATGCAGATGACACAAAATTAAGTGGGAGTGTCAATCTGCTTGAGGTTAGGAAGTCTCTGCAGAGGGATTTAGACAGGTTGGAGCAATGATCAGCGGGATGAGGTTTAACAAAGCCAAGTGCTGGGTCATTCACTTCAGTCACAACAACCCCAGGCAACACTACAGTCTAGGGGAGGAGTGGCTGGAAAGCTGCCTGGTGGAAAAGGACCTGGGGGTGCTGGTGGACACCTGGATGAACATGAGCCAGAAGTGTGCTCAGGTGGCCAAGAAGGTAAACAGCATCCTGGCCTGTATCACAAACGGTTTGACCAGCAGGAGAAGGGAGATGATTGTGTCCCTGTACTCAGCATTTGTGAGATCCCACCTTGAGTGGTGTGTCCAGTTTTGGGCACCACAGCACAAGGACACTGAGGTGCTGGAGCAGGTCCAAACAAGGGCAAGGAAGCTGGTGAGAGGTCTGGAAAGCATGGCTCATGAAGTGAGGCTGAGGGAAGTGGGGTTGTTTAGAGGAGACTGAGAGGAGACATAATTGCTCTCTACAACTACCTAAAAGGAGGTTGCAGCAAGGCTGGTGTTGGTTTCCCAGTTTACTAAAGATAGAACAAGGAGAAATGGCCTCAAATTGCATCAGGGGATGTTTAGATTAGATTATTAGGAAAATTCTTTACTGAGAGAGTGGTCAGGCAGTGGAACAGGCTCAGGGAGGTGCTGGAGTTGCCATCCCTGGAGGTGTTTAAAAAATGAGTAGATGTAGCACTTGAGGCTGTGGTCTAGTGGTTAGAGAGATTCTATGATTCTATGACTTCAACTCTGTGATTAATCTTTCTAAATACATGTATTTTCTAGGAGAACAATAGATTAAAATGAAAAATGCAGACATACAGTTATCTCACTTAAGGGAATGCAAAATATAACAAGAAATTCAGGCTTTATAGGGCCAGAGGAATTAGCTTTTTGTAAATTAATGCAGGTAGTTTTAATTAATATAAAAACTTACACTCTGTCCACCTTGCCAGTTTTGATTTAAGGAAAATCTTTGAGAAATATTTATCTGGGCAGATGTCTCACCAAGAAAGATATTTGTACGAAAATACATCCAAGAATTATGCAGTCCTTTCAAAATTAATGTTGTTTACTTTGCTTTGTAATTAAGAATATAATTGAAAATACAATTGTTTGAATTATTAATATGGCCCAAACTGTCTGTTTATTATCCATTCTGAATAACTCTTCCATGTTTAGAATGAGAAAAGAGACAGCAAATTCCTATAGCTACTGAAGGAAACAATCTAGTAACAGACTATCCAAGTTTATACCTACATCTTATTTCTCCTTTTTTTTTCTTTTTATGTATAAAAGTTATGTTCTATGTTTTCTGCTTGTAACATTTAGAATAATGACAGAACCAGATGCATACTGAATGTTTTCACTCCTCCTTGATCCACAAGCATCAATTAATTTAGGAACTGGAAAACTACTAACTTAGGAAGAACTGAGGAAGCTTAATTCCCTATGAGAAAATCTGCTCTAAATTCTAAGATAGTTTTACATTCTCTTGCTTTTCTTGATGCCTAAAATTAAGTATGTTTGGACCATATATCCATAGCATCTATGAAAAATATTTTCACAAGATGAAGTTCCTTCATCAAACCCTCAAAGCAAAAGATGGGCAAATCTAGACCCTGTGCTGTGAAGGCAGCCTGGAATGTTTACTTGTGTGGAAGGGAATTCCTATATTCACCTTAGATATGTGTTTGTTTGTTTTTTCCTTTTTAATGACTCAAAATGTTTTCAATTCATGGTATTAACTACAAGTAGGTGAGTGGCATAAGCTGGGACATTTGCTCATAATGAAAGGCAAACTATCTTTCCTATCCCTTCCCAATAAGGCATGTCTGTATGTGCTAATAATAAACGTATATTTTTCATTCTTCATCATGCAAAATTAGCAATAGATAGAGTTATTGCCAAAAAAACCCCACCAAAACCAAACCTCTTCATTAGTTTGTTTGCATTTGTACTTCTGGTAAAACAAACAAACAAACAAACAAACAAATAAATAAATAAGTTCACTTTTGTACATTAAAGTAGGAGCAGTATTCTCAAATATGTCTGTGAAACTAAAAGCTTTAATTTTCCTATCCAAAATTATTTTGGCACTGGGTACTAAACTTACATGCTCTGAATCACCCTGAAAGTGCCTTGTCCTTTTTTTTTCTTGGCAAATAGGAGAAAAGTCTTCACTGGGCTAAAATTAGCTACAATAATATAAGTCCTGCTTCCCCCAGAAATCACCAGTGCACATACAGGATTCTGACATTACAGCACCTAAAGACTGAAAAAGTTCCCTAGGAAATATGACAAAGCCTCTAAAGTGAGGTGATGTAAAGTACATAAACTGGTTTTGTGCTTTAATAGAATACCATAAACATTTCAGTCATCTACATACTGTCTAAATATCTGGTTAACCTTTAACATCTGATTAACTTTTTTTTTAAATGCCTTATATTAAAAATATGGCATCATTTTTAGAGTATTCATTTATTCAGCTGCAGCTTCATAATCCAAACGATAGTTGAACTGCAAATAAGAGATCATATTTCTGATAGAAGGTTATAAAAAATGGTGAAATTTTAAGTCCTGACTCCACATTTCTGGATGGAATTTCTTCTTCAAGAACTTTAAGTTCTCCATGTAAGTGTTTACATAAAGCAAAATGGATTCTTCACTATTCTTATTCTTTCTTTGTGTCACTTCTTAACCTAGCTAAATTGCTTTTGCTTTTAAAATACCTTAAGACACGAGTATATTCACTCTATTGAAAAACTTAAAACCTGAAGTCTAACGCATAATTTAATTTCATCTGCCCTGACACCTTTTATTGAATATCAGAAGTCTCACTGTTTTGAACCCCCCAAATCTGTCCTGTTTATTTAAGCTAGTCGCTGCAGAAAGTTCAGGCTGAGAAGAAAAAGTTTTCACAACATGTAAATAAATTATGAAGCTAGAAATATTTATTTTAATTAAGAAACAGGAAGAAAATCTGTAGTTTTCCATTTTGTTTGGTTGTTTTTGGTAAACTACCAGAAAGATGCTGAAGATCATCATCCTTCTGAAGTGTTTTAGCTCTTGTAGCATGAAGTCTCTATGCAGCTGAAACAGCCAACACCATCTGAAATGCTGGTTTTTGACCTCTGAGAGCACGATGTCACCTCAGCAACTCACAGAACAGTTCCACTGGCCCTGAGGCAGCCGTTATTTGTGGCTTCAAGAAAATAATAGCCATAATGGTGGCACCTAGAGGCAGAGTCTGTCTGCCTGCCCCTAGGCAAGACTGAATATGCCGGGTAATATAGGCTGGAAGCTGGATTTTCTTTGGTGGTATGAGAGGAAGCAAGTGTAAGACAGCCACAGCCATCAGGAGCTGTCTGTTTCCAGAAAAAAAAAAAAGAAAAAAAAAGAAAAAAAAAGAAAAAAAAAAGAGATAAGATGAAAGAGAAGAAAAATTAACTTCAATTAAATATAAGAGTTACATTTAAGAATCAGTAAAACTAATTGGAAGAATAAAGTACCCACTATAATTACATTTCCTTCCTCTGCCTTCCCCCCTCCCCAAGAAAAAAAGCACAAAACCAAATCTCTGCTTTCCCAGCAACATAATTTAATGACAATTGAAAACCTCATCAAACATCTAGTAATGTATTTTACTGGAAACTTAGAAAATTTTTATTTATTTATTCACAAAGGTATGTATGCCACTTAGAAAGGGAGAATAACCTTGTTTGAAACCATAATAAATATTCGGTCCTTAGGAGCTAAATGAGTTAAGAAATAACACAATTTTCTGACCTATATAGTAGCCCATCAAGAGGTGAATTCATTATTTTTATTATTTAAAAGAGCACTTTGCAGGCATTAGCTAATTATCTCAGCCTCCCCCGTTTATAAATAGACATGCTGAGGAAGAGGGAATGGATGTTTTGCCAGAATCATGCCCCATCTACAGAGTGGAAGGAAGTAGAATAAAATCTCAGGATCACTTAACTTGCAGCCTGAACTCAGTTCTCTGAATCTTTCACAAGTCATATGGAACAGAAGCCAAAGCGTTTAGAGAATTGCTGGTGACAAAGGAGACATTTGCCTTCGGGTCAGACACATTAAATTGATTGTGGGAGGACTCCAAAAAGACCACAAGAGCTTGAGTCATCCTACAACTTGAATCACATGCCTTCTTCACAGGGATACCCTGGAAGGCAAGGGAGGCATAGAAAAAAAATACACCTCTCCCTCACTGGCAGATGGCATTGCAGCCGTTTGGCAGAAGGCAAGATATTACAGTTTGGTGGAAAAGGATATGTCCTAGGTCAAAAAAACCCCAGTGTCAATATATGTTTCATTCATGACTGCTTTTCCAGTAAACAAGAGAACCAAGTTTGTATGAAAGGACAGAGAAAAAAAGCCTCAAATATGCACTTCCACACTACTTTAGAGCTTTTTCTTCAGGAACCTGTCTGATTAGATTAAAATGATCACCTATCTTTTAGAGAATTAAAGCTGTGTTTAGCTTAAAATTATCACCTATCTTTTAGAGAATTAAAGCTGTGTTTGATAGGTAACAATTTAATCAAGAACATTTCTTCCATGATCAGTGGAAAGTGATGACAGAACATGACTTGCCATACAAGAGTGCTTGTCTTAGGCAACTATTTAAGTATAGAATAGCCTGTATCTTTTTTACTGTAGCTGTATCTTTTTTATTGGCAAGATGATGAAAGGATAAGCTTTGACTGGATGCTTGAATTTAAACAGCTAGGGCCAAATGACACGAAAAGTTCTGGAAAATGTCTTATATTTTTGAGGTATCTATATCAAAACTATACATAATTACATGTTTTATTAGTAGGAGTAATTTTTCTGGTCAAAAGAAGAACCCCACACATGTGGCAGCCACAGAGCATAATCTTCTAGATCTCTCTCCTGAATGCCCACATTCTCAAAAGCATTTAAAACTTACACTGAAGACATGAGTACTTGAAATGTAAATATGTTACATGTGATCACTCTGAAAAGCATTTTCTAGGATGGGATATTTTCCAGGAAAGTGAAATAATATGTAGGGCAATAAACAGAGAGAAGCTTACTTGGTAAACAGAAAATTCTTTACACCATAGACATAGGTGGAAACAGGGCTACAAATACAAGCTAGAATGAAATATGGAATAGCAGCATCATATCAGTATATCACAAAGAAAAACTACCCAATATAAACACTGCAATTTAAGTTGATAAAAAAATATTCTACAGTAACATGCTTAAACATAAAAACAGACTAGAAATTAAACAGTGAGGTTATATCTGAAAGTACTTGTTTATTGTTTGGTTGGTTTTTTTGAGAGTGGGAGAAAGAAAATTTAAACTATTTGTCTGATCTATCAAGACATGAGAATTTTTATAAAACACACACTTTTAAAAATTGTATTTAAGATAAGGATTATAAAAGAGTATGAGAAAAATCAAGCTTTTTTAAAGCTGTAATCTACCTTTTGGTGGTTCTTTCAATCTTTTTTCTTCTATCCTTATGTGGGGGGAATCTTTATTCTTCTATTACTTTTCTACAGGCCTGGTTTAAAAACCCATTGCAATCCTTCCCCTGATCTCAGAATGCTTTGGATCAGACCTTACTCTACCAGACATAGGCTAATTTGTGTGAGACATTTCTATTATCTTCTTCCTGCTGCAGTCATGTGCAGAAGTTATATTTCATTTGTTTGATGGATCCAGTTAATGAAGAATACCCTCACTTCATTTCAGCTCATGCCCAAATATACCAGCTGGATGTAATATTATGACTGAGCTCTCATTATGAAGATGTCATGATAAAGATGACCTACAATTTTTGGAGAGAAATTATCAGACTTGCAGATCCCATGCTATGCATTCATTGTTCACAGCTGAAAATGTCAACAAACAAAAACATGTTCTCATTCTCTAACAAGAAGTCTCATAGGATACAGGGCAAACATCTGCAAGATAATTTAATCAACTTAACGCCTTGGTACTTTCCAAGTTTGTACTGCACAGCCTTTTAAAATCCAGTCTAACAAACTTTTATGACTTACTGGGTGATGGTTGATTCTCTAATTTGATAAGAAAAGATTTAAACAAATCAAGCCACAGGGACAAAATTGAAGGTAATGTGGAAAGTGAGAACAAAGGAGCATGCAAGAATCTTAAAATCTGAATTAGAGTTGTTCAAACGGATTATATCTTCTGTGCCTGCTAACGTTAACATAAATTTCCAATTGTTTTGGGACAATCGGGCCCAAGTGCCTGAAGCTTTCTCAGAATAATTCAGCTTTCTGAAAAATACTGAATGGGAAACGAAAACATTAGGAATGTGATAGGAAATAAAATTAATTCTCTAGTGTTCTTAACTTGCTTGTGTCTTACAAACATCATGGATATTGTTCTTACCAAATGCACTCAGATAATTAAATCTCTGACTGCCTTCCCAGGTAATGAGTAAAAAAATATCCACAATTTGTTCTAAGAAGTCAAAATAAAACAAAAACTATACAACTCTGAGAATGCTAAAGCACATACTTGCTATATTTTGACTACAAATAGTCCATAGATATTCCTAATGAACAGAAATTGTTTAAACCATAAAAAAGAAAAAAAAAAAAATCCTGTAAGAGGAACTAGTAAAGGGCCTGATAATGTTTGCTCAATATTAAAAGTGCTGGATAACACTCCAAAGCAAGGGTTTAGCTAAGTATTTCTGTTATCGAATGTTGCAACAATTGCTTCTACCAGTAAAATCAGTCAACCACCCCAAAAAATGAAATCTAGTGTTTTTAAAATAGCTTGCTGCAAGATTTTGCAAAAAGAAGTACTGTTTTGCAATTGGTAAATAAATGTGGGGTTTTTTAAATGTAAAAATAAATAAATTACAAAGCCAAGACATGTCTCTCAAATCTCTTAAAAGCATCTGAAAGATGTATATAGAGCTCTTTGCATCTTAAAATTTTGTATCAAACAAATCAAAGAGAATCAAGGGAAAATTACTGTATACATGATATTGGGAAAAAAACCCCAAACAGCTTTGAAACAGAAAATCCTTCTGTTCTGATGAGTGTTTATTACCATTAACATGTTATGTCAAGAATTAGTTTTGCTTGCCAAGTTAAAGTACCTTCACAAAGAAAACACACAATATTTAGGTTAAGCTGTGCATTCAAGTTTTTGAATGTTGGGCATGCTCCTTCTGTTTGGCTTTGTCCTCAGAGCCTGATAAATTATCTATCTTACTTATTATGAGTCAAAGAATTAAAGAACATAAAGTCTGATTTTATTGATTGAAGCACTGTGTGGCAGAGCTGGCACTGAACTACATTACTTTAAAAAGACCTGTCTGAAACAGCTAGTGACTCCACCAGCTGAGGAGACAAGACTTCTGTAACTTACTCTTGACAAACTTTGGAACACAAGTAGTAAACATTCCCTATATGAATAATTTCAAAGAGAAGACAGTACTTTTTACAACTAGAGTTATTTAGGATGAACAATGAATATGGGGACATACTTCTGTAATGGTATTTTTGAGGAATGTTTTCCTCTCCACATTCATATAATAAACAGTTCAAATAAAATTATGTTATTTAGGTGGGGTTTATGATAACAAAATTTTGGAGGAGCTTTGACAAAAAGCAGCTTCAGAATCTTTCCACACTGCATTCAAAGCTTCTTAATTTTCAGACATTATTTTTATAGCCTTATTTTTTTTCCCTTGAGCTCCAAGACCTAACACTAAGGGGCACCAGAGAACTGAACTGCATCTGTTCAGATCTATCAGGAACCAGCTGCTGCAACTAATGCTGTAAGTTACTCACTGTGCTAGGTGGAAAGGGAATGGGGCTTTGGGGGAAGCATAGCAGGTGAAACAACAGTTCTGCATGACACATTCTCTGTTACAGAAAAGTGTCACTGGAAAAGCAAGGACACAGTCATTTCGGGAATGCTCAATGTCTTATTATAGTTTATCACTAGGTGTTGAAAAAGAAATGCAGACAAAAGTTGGGAAATGTGTGAAAACATTGTATGATGTAACATTTTTTTTCTTTTTTGAGAAGCCAAGTATATATAAAAAATCCTAGCAGATTGACTTGGAGTATATTTGCTTTGATCCTAGACAAAGTGTAAAAAGAGGAGTACAAATTTAGGAATACATTTTCACATTAAACTTTGGATGAGGTCTGAACACCAGCATTTTTTCACTACCAATTCTTTTAATTCTTCTATAGATAAAAAGAAAATTTCTAATTTGCCTATGGATTTCAAAATTGACTATTACCCTCTCATTTTCCCAATAGGACAAAAGGGAAAAAAATAAAGATATGTGTATATGTATTAAAAATAAAAAAAAATCAAGTCTGTTTGCCAGGTGCAGACTCCAAAACTGGCCTCCTTCGCCTTGAGTCTGGCTGTCAAATAAAGAATAATTATGCAGCCAGTGCCACATGTCTTAATAGAACACATTCTGAAAATCTCAGTCCTCATGTTGGGAACTTGTTGCTTATCTCAGTTTGGGTTTGTTTGCATTTGTTTTTGGTTTTTTTTTCCTCCTGTATTTCTGTTTCAATTTCTCTATTCCACCACAAAATATATAAGCAAAATAACATTATAATATACAATATAAAAAAATATATAAGCAAAATGACACTACATGTTAGAGATGTAAAGTTATTCTGATTCCCTTTTAAAAGCTAAAAGCTCAGACATGGTTGTGTCCCAGAGCAGAAAGTATTGTAAAAATGTAGATACAGTACAGGGCCCAGTATGTCAAATCACTGCAATCAAAGCTCCAAGACCAAAATTAATAATGTACTCTTAGCAGATGATGTGTGCTGATTGAGAATTGCAAAGATGCATTCTGATTTGAGTACTGTAAATTTTTCTTACAATATTAGCACTTATTTTGGTGTCTTTAAAGAGTCTATAAAATCCACAGATAACTTTGCTCGGTGTAGAATCTGACTCATAGATCTTTTAAGGACAGAAGGTATCATTACGATAATACACTTTGACCCCTAGCATAACACAAGGCATAGAACCTTGCTAAGCCATTCCTCCCTTGGGTTTGCATCTTCTGATTGATGTATACTATCTCCTTTTAAAAGACTTCCAGTCTTAATTTATTACTAGAAGTGATGGAAATCCTTGGTAAGCTCACCCCTCAGTCTCAGAGAGCTGCAGAAAAAGTACAAGTTCTGTCCTCCCCTGACACAGTTAAGTTTCAGATTTCTTCCACTACACTTTTGGAAACTGACTTAGAGATCTGTCAGTGATCATTTCAGTTTATAAACCATGGTCATGTTTGTTAAGGAATAAGACTTTCTTTAACTAAAGAACAGGGAAAACACAGCTTTGGGGGTACATTATACACCTTGTTCAAGGGCCATTGGCAGTTCTTTAGCCCAGGATAGAAAAAGCCTCTGGTACAAAGATATGGCCTCTAAACCTTCCCCTAGTCCAATGGAGAAATTAAAATACATGTCTTCACTATGCTATGGCCAGACAGCATACCTGATGTCTTGAGAGGAACATCTTGTAACTTCAAGTCTTCATCTAATTCTGTTAAACATCTTGTTGGCATCTTCGCATGTCTTGTGTAGAATGCAAGTTTTTCTGTTGCTGTTACATGAAGGTCCTTCAGCAAACAAGATGAAGATATCTTAGGATCAACCAAATCATATATTCATTTAAGTAAGAGAACCCGCTGTTTGGGTCCAGAAGGAGCTCCATTGTGGGTCTGAGTGGAGACCATCAGCAAATAATCACCCTAGCAGGAGTTAAGCCGGCTCTTGCTCTCTTTCCAGGCAGTGACATCTAAAAGGTAAAACACAACGAGTGTAAGTATTTACCAAGCTCATATGCCAGATCCGGGCTTTGCAAAATTTCTCTTGGAGAAACAGCTTGGGGTTTCTGGGTGTTATGCTTTCCATCTTGCTCACTGAAAGACAGGCATCTGTGCTCAGGCATTTTACTGCGGGGCCAAAATCTGCCAGGACCCAGTGCCTGAAATTTCGTATGCCATTTATGATTTGTTATGATGAGGACAGACAAACTGACCTGTCCAGCCATCATCCCAGCCACCATCCTGTGTGTACACGGTGTTTCAGGGCCACAAAGGGAAGGAGACCCTGAAGAACAGAGGGCTGGGGAGCCCAGGAGTCCCTTGGTGACATAAGTAGAAAGTTGCACTGAGGAAACCCTCTGGAGAGGCCATGTGGTCCCCAGTGCCTCTCCCACCTCCTCCTACTCTTCCTCCTCCTCAGGCAGGAGGAGGCAGAGTTGCTGCTGCCGCCAATGCGCCAGGATAGAGAGATCTCGGCGCGGGAGGAGATGACGCAAAAGGCAGAGCTCCCCCCAAAAAAGTGTTTCTCCAGGACGAAGATGGCGGCAACTTAGCCCAGGGGCCCAAGATGCCTGTGCCCATCGGGGGCCCCCAGCCAGGCAGTTCCACCCCGTGCGCCCGGGGACCCCGCGCCCGGTGGCAGCAGCGGCGGCAGCCGCAGCCCATTGTCACCAGCAGCG
>JANHGL010024704.1:0-28442 GCA_024611195.1 Ceyx melanurus | reverse complement strand
AACCGCTTCCCTACGAAATCCTGCCTGAAGCTCAGGGCGCTGGAGCCGAGGGGGCCCGAGCTGCCTGGGCGGGGGGAGCAGGGGCGGATTCGGTCATTCAGTGGTTCTCCCGAGTGCCAGGGTAAACCCCGGAGAGCGGGACCTTCATCCTCTACTTCACCCCTCCTGGCTTTTCCTGCGGGTACCAGCTCCCTCCTGGCAGCCCGCCAGGAACGAGGGTCCAGGGGCAGCTGCATCTGCCTTGGGAGCGGGGGGAAGAACCTTCGTAACTCGCGTGACAAGCGGCTCCGAGCTCTGATAAGGGCTCTTGGCAGCAGCCAGGGCCGTGTACGTTTTGGTTGGCCCAAGCTGTGCGAGCGGTACGGTGAAGAATTAAAAGTTCAGTCTTAAAAACAACAAAAAAACATAGAGCCTTCTTTTTTTTTTTTTTTTTTTTTTCACACTGCAAAATACCCCTCCAGCCTTCTCCCTCTTATTCTGCCAGAAAGTAGAATCTGCTTGTACACAAAAGCAGCCATTAGATATAAATTAGTTATTAGATATAAATGCTGTATGTATATAAAGATGAGTGTTTTCTAGACATTTTCAAGGTAATGTAGATTGTATTTAACAAGTGTTTTATTGCTTTTACAGCCTACAGGACAAATAACGTGAGTAATATGCAACTAAAATCTATCAGAATTAAGATTATATCACTATACGGTAGAATTAAGAGCAACCTTAATGATCTAAACTTGAAATCAATTATCTTCATTAGCCCATTACAAGACTCATTATCCCATAGAAAATAGGATGTTTTGAGTGTTGCATAGATGGGGAAAAATCCATTGTTCCAGTGCTGGGCTCTATAAATACATGTGCTATAAATATAGGTATGTGCATGTGTGTATTAACATACACCCACTTGTCTTTTAGTTTCTCTGTTTTCTTTTTTTCTGGTGTATCAGGTTGAAACTTTTTGCATGTGCTTTCAAGGCTATGAAGTGCTCTGACTCAAACTTCACCTCTGTCATCTGTGCCTGTTGTAATTTTTTCTTACTTCTCAGCAACAACGTACTTATTTTCCTCCACCTTTTACCCCACTTGCCTGTTTTCTACGAGGCTGTCTTCATGTATGGAATTCCCTCCTTCTGTATTACCTAGAAGAAATGATACTGCTCCTAATACCAGCAAACTGTTACAGAACCCTCAAGGTAACTACGTTACCTAATTGAGTACATTGAGTAACACAAGATCTTGTTATTATAACCTTTGTCCTTAAAAATGTGAACTAATATAATCCAGCTGCTAAATTGGACAGCAGCCATTTCGTTTTCCTAAAGATCATGATTCACAGTGCTTCATAAAAGAAGGCAGAGCTGGCCTCTGGGATTGGTGACTTGTTTGAATAGGATACCTTTATTTCTGGGAGGGCTCCAAGCTGCTTTAGAGATGTGAAATTTGTGCCACCTAAACTGCCATGCCTAATGAGCTCTTTCCCAACCAGCTGAGCCAACTTCCATAATGCGTTGAGAGACAAGTACAGCAGCAGGACAATGGCATTATCATGAGAACACTATTACCACACAGGGACCTGGCAACAGCATTTCAGGGGAAACCTTCACCCTGAACTCAACGTTGATAACCCAGTGTCCCCCCGACACCACTTTTGGCCAAGTCCTGTCATGGTTTTTATGTCTGTGTCATATTAGTGGGGTTTTTTGTTTGTTTTGTTTTTTAACAAAAGAAAAGATCAAGAAACCCCTCCGTGTTTCTAAACATCTCTAGTTGGAATGACCTTTGGCAACTCTTTTCTAAATTGTTGATAACTTGGCATGAGTGCTAAGAACAATCTGGACTCTTCAGAGAAACTGGAATGCCTGAAGATCTGAGTGCACACTCTGTTTCTGTAAAACAAATCTCATAAGTCTGTGTCCCAAAGATCAGCTTGGTTGAATATAATCCTGGGTGACATATGTTGAAATCTAAAATGCTGTGATAAACTAACCCAGGGTTTCTAACTCTGGTTTTGCTGGCTGAATGGACTCTTTCCATTATGCCAGTCAAATGACATGTCTTGCCAAGGGGGCAGAAAAAGGCTCCACGTCATACCCGTAACTTTGGCAAAATCTATTTGAAATTGAGACATTGTTCCTTAGCTAGAACAGTATGTGCCAGTCCTCCAGGTCCAGGAGGAAGTAATAGAAGGATGTCTCTGTGATTCACCCCTGCAGCCAGAAGCAACTGCTGGGCTGTGAGGGATGGTGTGCTCTGCTCCTTCACACTGTGCTGGGTTTGCTACCAACTCACTATGAGCACTGCTAAGATCTTGGTTGCAACACAGTCCTTTACCATCCTAAGTTTGCAATATGACCAGCTGCATGAAAGATAAAAGTATTGTCCTAAGAAAATGCTCTTTGTAAATCTTCACCTTATTAGGAATCCAGAGTTAGCATCTCAGTCTTCTGGCTGAAAATTGGGAATGGGGTAGTAATTATGAAATATTTTTTTCTGCATGGTTCATAAATGGACAGTTTTTGAACCTTGCCCTCAATTTTCATTAAAACTTTTGTATAAAACATAAGTACTTCCACTTTTTACTGTTTTAGTGGCTACCTTTTCAGATAATCTCTTCATAAGAAAAACCATCACTCAGCCTCACATGGGAAGTTGTGAGAGCTGTCACAGTGGGCAGTAGCATGCTATCGAGGAGCTATCTTCCGAAGTGACCAGTTTACAGAAGATCGATGGTATGTTTTGGGTAGCTTATTCTGAAAGAAGCTGATATACTCACTTAAGAAAATGTGAGACATTTAAAAATGATATTGCATTATTCAATGGTAAAGTCAAACCAAATCACATCATTTATCTTTTTCTTTTTTCTTTTTTTTTTCACCAAAGGGTGTACTAACCCCTGCCCTAGGGGCTTGTTATTCAAGATGTTAAAAATACCACAAGCAACTATTGTCTGAAATCACAGGCATGAAAAAATATTAAATGACTCTGTGAATGTCTGATTTGGATGCTGTCAGAGACAAATAATTCCACACAGGTAATCTGCACTTTCTGGTCAAAGTAAAAAAATTACAACAATACTAAATAACGTCTTAGATGATGAAGCTGCTCAGTTTAAATCTTTCACACACCCCTTGCTGCTAACAGTGCAAGGCTGAATGCATGTTAACAGTTGCACATTATTTGTGTGCAGAACGTGGTACCATTTACTGTTTTTTAGTAGACCTTTGGTCTGGCAATACCATGTCTTCTTTTTTTACAGCTGTGGTGCTGCTGCTTCTGTTCCCCTCCCTGTGTTTGCATTGGCTTGGGCTCTGCTATTCCTCACAGAGCACAGTGGCATCGAAGCATGAAGACACTCCAGGTGGGTTTAAGCTGCTTTTGAAAAGGAGACTGATACATGATCTCTCTCTCTGACTTATGTTCCCCTATTAGTTCAAAAACAGTTATAAAAATAGTTCTAAAAGTAGTTCTAGCCTTATTTTTGTTGCCATCTCTTCATATCCTGCAAGGTGCCATTCAAGTTGCTATGAAAATTATGTAAGTGCTATCATGCCTGTCAATAGATTTATTAGTCAGTGTGTTTAGGAGAACATCCAAACACAGTTATGCAGCATGTGCACTTTGATTTTTAGTTTATTTCTCCTGCTTTTACTGAGATGGGTGGAAAAAAAACTAGAGAAATGCCCCAAATGCCCTAGCTTTGTGTGGGGTAATGCAAAGATGGATGTCAGGTCATATACTTAATGTAGTTTAACCAAACCTCCCTTAACAAGTAACTGAAGTGTTCAGCAAGTATAAGACAGTTTTCCATGTCAAAAAGGTTTGTTTGGGTTTTTTTCTGCATGATCTCTCTGTATGCATAAAATTAGAAAGGCAGCAATAAGATGATGTCAAGCAGCTACAATTTAGTTTGGATATGATACCTAGCTGTGTATACAGAATAATTTAAGACAGATAGACTGTCTGCCAACAATGTCAAAATAATTTAGGGGGCAAGAAACTGAATGAACTACAAGCTCAGAGATCTGCCAAAATGTATTTTCACAGACATTAAATCAGCTCATGCTAGGTCAGTGGCTAGATTATTTTGTTCATCCAGGACATTGGTGGTACATGCCCAAAAATGTCATGTACTTGGGGAAAAGAAGAGAACATGGGATACATCAAGGTATTAGAAAATAGTTACCAAAAAAATTTATTACCAGAGTTCATACTATATGACTTGTTCAAGATGTCAAGTCTTCCATGGTGAGATTTAGAGAAAGGCACTAAAACAAGTGGGAGTCTAATATTAGAGTAAATGAGAGGTAAGAAAGGTGATGGATGGTTTTTAGGTTGCTTTTAACTGGAGTTAGAGGAGGAGTGCTAAACAGTCAGAGCTTCCTGACAACCTGGGAACATCTTCTACAGCTGGAAGAGAGGTTTTAGAGTAAATAAAATTCCCCATTCTTTGAGGTGTTTAAGAGTCATGTGGATGAGGTCCTCAGGGATACGTCTTAGAGGTAATAAAGATTGGACTGGATAATCTTGTAGGTGTTTTCCAAACTGACTCTGAAATTATCTAGTGGAAAAAATCTAATTAAAAGGGATAGGAAATAGCTGCCTAGGAAGATAAGGACAAGGGGATTTAGGAATCCAATCTTGGATACCTACACAGGGAGTTTTTCTGGCTCTCCAGCCTGCCTTACCTTGATCAAATTCCTTTTGTCATGCCCAACATTACCATAGCCTGTATCTTAGGCATCCAAATGGCAAGTTTTTCAATCCTTTGTCTTTCATATAGGTCAAGTAACTGAGGAAAAATAACTAGCTAGTGTTACACCTTAGGTACTTAATGCTTTTAAAGGAAAAAAAACCCTAAAAACAATTAAGGTAACAGTGCTCAGTAAGGATATGAGTATATTACTTTTATAAGTCCCTAGAAAACTTAGAAAAAAGTAGGGTTAATTCCATGCCTGAGAACCAGTAACATAATTCCTGGTTTGAGTGAGAACAGAAATAATTCTGTTCAGTGATTTTACTTTTCCTTTCAGCTCTTCTAACTAACTGCAGTGTCTGAGGTCAGCAGCCTGTTTTCCCAGGCAGTGTCTGCTCCCAGCAGTGAGAACACCCCATGTTTAGAGTCAGTCCCAAGGGTTGGGGTGCAGACCAAGGCCACTGCTGGGTTTGTGCACCACACTGGGGGTGCAGAAAGTGACAGGTCACACCTGCAGGGGAGAGGGCAGCCCAGGGGACCCCAAACTGCCCAGTGAGGGATTCCAGCCCAAATATGTCATGTTGGGTATAAAGCTGAGGGATCTGGAGGGTCAAGCTCTTGGCTCTTCTGGCTTCTTCCTCACTTCTTCAATGGCTGGCATCTGAGGGGGACTCTGTCCATTCTGCCTTTCATCCTGATCTGTGTTCCTGAATGCAGCACGAGAATCCAGCTCCTGAACCCAGATCCCATCTACTGCTGAGCCCAGTCTGGGACTCTCCCAGTGCCTGCTCCACAGCACCAGTGGTGAGAGTGATGGAATTGCCATCAGAGGGTTTGGTTAAATACTAGTTTTTTATATATACCATTATTATTCTTGTAATTAAAGCTGTTCTAGTTTCCTTTTCTAATTGCCAAATCTCTCTCCCTTATTCCCTTTCTCTTTCCTTTGGGGAGGGAGGAGGGTTAACAGAGAACATCTGTTACAGGTCTAGAGGGCTGCTCTGACCCTAAAAAATTACAATATTAAAAAAAATATATATATGTTATCCTGGAAGAATGAGAACTTGAGCACGAGTGTGTTTGGCCAGGGCACTACTGGCCTTGCTAGGAAGGCAGTTCTTGCAAGGCATTAAGCTTCTCAAGGCTTGAACCAAACTCTAAATGAATAAGGAAGAATTCAGTATTAAAGCATGCCCTGCCCTTTCTCTATATGATATAATTATAGGAGAACCCTTAAATCCCTGTATTTGGCACTGCCTCTAAACACCACAGCAGTATGGCAGCAGGCAGTAAAAACAAAACAAAAATATGTGAACCCCTCCCATGCCTCTTGCAACTTTGGCATGAAGGACTGTCTACCCTATTCATTTATCAGCTCATCAGGTGTGCAAAATAGCTATACATTTGGACAGAAATTGTTGCAGTCTTATACCCCAACTGTAAAAGGCTCCTTAAAAAGCTAATATGAGCAATTAAAATCAGACCAGTCACCCAGTAATTTGTGCTTCTTAGAATTAGGTAACTCTAGTGCAACTGAATTGTTTTTTATAACCGCATATAACTCGTGCTTTTGGATATTTGCTGAAATGCTGGAGTTTTATTTATTTTTTTATTTATTATAAGTGCTGCCAATGTGCTTTCTCTGACTAATACCCTGTTGAAGAGAGAAAGAATGCATTTTTTATTATTTTAGCTTTGAAAAAGTAAGAACCTAAACAAAAAGAGAGAAATCCCAGAAAACCTTCATTCCAACTTTGAGAAATAATGAATTATCAGGGAACAATAAATCCAGTGAATACTCCTTATTCTGCTCACCCAGTTTTTGTAGGATCTGTCAGGGAGAGTTGTCTTTCAAGCTGGTTTCATTTATGTCCTGATTTTTTCTCTGCACACAGTCATTGTCTAAGTACTTTGGTTCCTCAGTGGTCAGTTTTAAGGAAAAAATATCAAATACAGATCTTTTTAAGGTGAGACAGAGTATTTTGCAGAATTATTGCTACATGTAGCTTTTAGGGAAGTCAGAGAATTTCCAAAACTCTTTTCAGTGCAAAAACCTGGAAGTGCTACAGAATACTGTAAGGTACTATAGATCTGGTCTGAAGATAATTCAGAAATAATACAGAAAATGAACCAAAACCTAATGAAAAGTTATGAAAAATAAAGCAAAATCACTGATGAGTGATGTGGTTTTTAGGAATTACACTTATCAATTAAAATGAAATTGAGAAATGAGTTGAAAATCTCCAATGTCAACAGGATGTAACTTTGTTTATTAGAAATGTATGCTTTTTTTTTTATTATTAGTGCTATGAAATACTCATAAACTGAGTAAAAAACCCAACAAACATATAAAAATAGCAGAATCAAGTTCTCAATTGCTTAAGGAAATGTAACTGCTGATATTATTTGGTGAAGATACAAAACCAATGCATAAATCTTTACTTCAGGCATGGTCAACATAAATTGAAAAGTAGATATTACAAATAACAGCAGCTATTTAAATAAATCTCTAAATCTGTATAATAAAGTAGTTCTATGTCAAAGGAAGACTGTAGCTAATACTTAAAATTTAAACCAGTACCCTGTTTGTGAAATATTTTAACTATTAGAAGTTTATAGTCATATACTAGATTATTTCTACATGTACAATATACATTATTTCTGATTATTTATACTGTTTACAACTATAAACTGCATTTGCTAGTCAGATGATATTATATTATAGGCTTTCTGACTGAGATCTATAGATGTATCTTGGCTTACAAGTGAACATTCAAGGTTTTAGGGAACTCATCTATGCAGATTGGTAAAGGAGCATATTATGCTGGTATAAACATATTTATTTTTTATTAATGCAGCTACATTCATCCTTCTGTCCATATCCAAAGCTCTCATGAAAGTATTTGGCACAAATGTATGTGGAGGAATCATCTGCACATGCTGAATTCATTTGGTGAGACTTACAGATTAGTTCCTGTTTATGTAATAGTCCTTGCTTCATATTAACATCAGGAAGAAATCAAAATCCTCATGTAATTATTAAGCAGAGCTCAAATTAGCCACTATATTCAAGGTTTTCTAGAAATCTTACTAGTAAGCATGTTTTTCTAAGACAGTATAAATAGCTTGATATCTGTTCCATTTTATTTCCTTTTCTGCCATTCAAACATTCAGAAATAACCATGTTGAGAATTAAAGCCTTGTTTTGCTACTGGAAAAATTGTATCTTTGACTGTGTTATGAAACTGTAAATTTCCTGACATAGTGTTGTTGGGACAATAAATCTATGAAGTGTTGCAAAAATTTTTATGTGAAGCCATATAAATAAAGCTTCCAAGACACTTCAGAAATCATATAAAACCAGAATCCACAGACACATCAAATACCTTAGGTCACCAGTATCTAATTTTAAAAGGCAACACAGGAAATCTGAGAAAGAATTAATGTGAAATAAATGAGGACCTGGAATTTTAGGTGATTGTACACAAAGGGAGTTGCATAATTGCATTAGGCAGAGCATCACCAGCAGCTCAAGGGATATGGTCCTTCCCTTCTGCTCAGCCTGGTGAGTTGCATCTGGTGTGCTAGGTCCAGTTCTGAGTTCCCCAGTGCCAGTGACATGGGTGTAACTGGACCAGGTTTAGCCACTGTTTACATGGACAGTGTTGAGCAACCTGCTTTAGGTGACCTTGCTTTGAGCAGAGGGGTTGGACTTCATGATCTCCAGAGGTCTCTGCCATCATAACATTTCCTGGTTCTCTGAATATCATAAGGACAGTTTCCACTTGTAATGTTCTCAAGCTAAGTCACCAGGCAGTAGGTAAAAGAAAATGTAAATATTTTTTGTTTAATTTTCTAATGCCTAATAGGTATAGTTAGACTATAAAGGCTTCCAGTGCACAAGAGTTAAGGCCATAAATATGCTATAAAGCAAGCACAAGTGATTTCTCTCTACAATTCATCAACATAACATTATGGATTTGTGTTTGCAGAGCAGCCTGGGGTCACTTTGCAGAAACAAAGGAGGAAAGTGGATCTCTTTTTCAGAAAATGGCTTTTGCTGAAGTACTGCAACTGGACAAGGAACCTTTGGAGATGCATCACAGCAACTAAAGCAAAGCAAAGGTGTTCAGCAAAGCAGCACACTTGCTTCAAACTAGGAAAGTAATTAATTACAATTGCAAAGAAGCTCCACTAATATCAAGGTTTGCTGGCTTATATAAAAGCTCTATGTGAGGAATTACTGAATCAATTCCATCTTGAGGTAAATCAGGCAGCAGCTGTCAGCAAAACTGATTTAACCTCATTTCATCTCATATATGCACATATATAAAAAGAATGGTATAAATAGATTAAGGTCCTGTATGTCTATGAACTGGGGACAGGAAAAAAAGATTTCCAGAACTTGCAGTTTTGGGGCAAGTTTTGTGTTGGCTTGTGCATGGCAGCCTGGATGTACAGAACTACCTCATCCATTCCCAGGCAGCTGAGACAGCAACATCTCTAAAGGCAATTTGCAGTATTGCAGCAGGTCTTCAACAAAGTTTAATTAAAGTCTTCTGGTGATCTGAAGATATTCATAATCCAGCAATGAAATTAAAGAGCTCCACATCACCAGAACATTTTCTCAAGCTCATGATGCCAGTTGGCATTGTTATGCATGTATATACTTCTCCAGTTTAAATCTGCAGTTAATGACCAAAAGACACCACCTCCAAGGAGATAAAACAATGCCAAGATATGAGGCATCTAGTCCCAGCTGGTTGATTCAGGTCACTTCTATACATAAGCTTTCTATACAGTTCTTGGAGAGAACCTGATGGGTGATCTAAAATGGAAATTTTTCTGCTTGGAGTTTGCAAATCCCAAAGCTAAGCATTGCACAGGGCTGAGCACTGCACTTGGGGTGTCTGTTCCTTTGGCTCCAGCACCCCTTCTCAGCATCAGTGTCTAATGAGAAAGGAATCATTACAACATGCACAATGTGGTTAGGCTGTGGAACCCATTGCTGTAGGACACCATGGTAATGGGTAAACCAAATGCAGGTTAGTTAGACATCAAATTACCATCCCTGAAGGTGAGATGGCAAAGTGTGAGAATTACAGTACACAATTACAATACAGTTAATCTAGTCCTCACATTATGCAAAACAGTTTTCAAAAGAAAACATTTCTTAGGAATATTTGTTTTTTTAAAACTTAATTTAGATATATTCCATTTTATCCTTCTCTCTCTATCAATATTAATTTAATAATCACAGTGTATTTTTGTGTGTGTACATAACCTGCATACCTTCCTATAGTTAGGAAATAATCCAGTTCCCCATGTCACTAATTTGTATTGGAAAGATAAATGAGCCCATTATGAATTCCCCAAACTGGTACAACCTGGCAAAAGGGCAATGGTATTTACAGAGTGAGTTTATGTTTTTCTTCCTGGCTTAGGTGACTTTAGGTGGGGCTGACAGAATTCAGTGCCAAGAAAAGCATATTTATATATGCTTTAAGATAAATATGTATATATTTATCTCAAAGTGCCTTTTGCTGAACTTATTCTATACCTTTTAAACTATTATTCTTTAAAGAAAAAAAATCTAATTTTTTAATCACTTTTACAGTAAGACTTTTTGTGTTTTCTGCTTGTAGATTTCATAAGATCCAGGTGAAGCTTACAAATCCAGTTTCTGTGTGATTCTAAATTAATTTCAGACAATCTGGAAGTATTTAGTGGCTCTCATGCTTCTAAGGATTAAGAATCTGTTATGATCATGATCCAACACTCTAAAAACAATTCAACCACAGAGTTTATAATATGGTTTAAAACAACAGACAGCTGATCATTTATAAGAGATGAAGGAAGAAAATAACACTGGTTGGAACAGACTTTTAAAGATGTTATTTTCACAAATTATAGAATTACAGGACATTAAAATATGCTTTCTCTGCCCATGTAATGCCAATTGACCTACTTGAATTATGTACAAGAAGGAGAATAACATAATGCCTCCTGTTATCATTGGATAGTCTATTCCTGAGTATATTTATTTATTTGGAACTTTTTTGCATTTAAGTAAAGCTGGTTATTAATTTTATTTAATTATTATCTATCTTCTTTAGGGTGGAAATATGTTCTCTTTAAATTGGTTACACAGGGACTTCCAAGGTGTAAAAAACCCAGACACAACAGTCAGCTCTCTGTTGAAATGGAGGTAAGTGCCAGTTGTACTGCTAGACTGGAGCCTTTGGGTTTTCTTTTGACAATTTTTCTGAGGTCAGATTTTTTTCGGTATTGAGCCTGTGGATGGAGCAATTTTTTGCTCAAAGTTCTCAGAGAAGCTTTTACACATAAAAAGCTAGGGAGGATCTTGGTACCTCAGTAGGCTCTTTTTCCATATCTATTTTGGCCTTGTTTTAGTTTCTGGGCTCCAGCAAAGTGTTACTAACCACAGCTGGAGCAGAGAGAGTTCAACGCAGGATGTCTCAACAGCCAGCAAAGGTGGCCAAAAATTTACAGAGTAACTATGTACAAATTCAAATTCATACACTAGGAATCTAGGAATCAAGACAAATAAAATATTGCATGAGTAAATGCAATCCAGTGAAGCAAAGATACATATGAATTATTCCATGGTGATTCGCTTTGGTATCTGACTAATCAGGCAGAGCTAACACAGCAATCTCAAAAGGGAGAGAGCTGGAGAAATCAGCAAAGTTGGAGAAAATATCAGTAATTGGGAAAACACTTTGCTAACACAATTTATTGCACAAACTCATAGCACAGCTTCCTTCTCCTGCTCTTTGAACTAGTAATCAACCTAGCCAATCAGATTTTGCCCTACATCTTTCACCACTATCATTAGGGAGGAAGCAGTCCTCGTGGTAGCTGCTGCTGGCACCAGTAACTCTTGGCATGCCTGACTGCAAATGGCATGGAGGTCAAAGGTAGTAGTGGCATTCCCATCTAGACCTCTGCAGTTCCTCGTAGGACTAGAATTATTCTAGTTTAAATCAAGGCTCGGGGAGATTCACTCCAAGATCCACAAAAGTATTAAAATGCCAAAAATGGACTGTAGGTGGTTTAAGCATCTAAATCCTGTTTCACAATAACTTTGGACAAATATGGTTGTTTTGGCCACTTTCTTTCAATGTAGAGGGTAAGCAGGAGCAATGAGCTGCCCTCAGTTTTGTGAAACACCTGGATGATTAGAGCATTCTGAGAATGTGGGGTAAGGGGCTCAAGACTTTCCACAAAATGAACAAACTGAAATCCACATCTCCCTAGAAAGGTGCTCAACCAGAAGGCTCTGAGGCTCTATGGTGACACTGTTTTGGTGTGGGGGACTGCCATCCATTGCAACTAGGGCACTTAAGTGGTGCTTCCTGAAGTCTGCCTATGTATTTTAAACAAAGTGATCATCTAAACTCTAAATAATTCCTTGCAAAGGTTGCTGTCTCATCCACACAAATTCAAAAATCCATTTTATCATAACTGGGATAAAGTGTTACATCCAGATATTGCTAAGTCTTCAGGAAGAGCACAGAATTAAATAAGAGGAATAGTAAAGTAGAAAGGGCTGTGAGTTTATTGAATTCTTATTTGGGATTGTTGTTCATTTAACCTAGGGGTTGTATCAGCAGGAGATAGCATTTATCATGACATTAACTAGTCGTGATTGGATTTAAAGTTGTTTGGGTTGTTTTGAGAAACAAAAGAAAATTAGGTAAATAAATATACCTGAGTATCAGCATGTTTTGAGGTGTTCTCTGTTTTTTTAGAATCTGACAGCATTTTTTGGTCACAGGATCCAACTGAATTTTCAGTGTTGTGATTATGAAAGGCACATGGAGTCAGAATTAATGTAGAACATGAAAACCAGAACTAGAGAGAAAGACACAGAAAATAGGAACAGGAAATAACCACAACCACACAGTATGTGGTAACCACAGTTTAGTAAATCATAAAGGTGAAACACAGCTGGAGTATCCATCTTGTGATAGAGAAGTTACAACTCAGCATCTGTTACTTCCAAAGTTCTAAAGAAAATTAGATTCATGTCATCTGCCCAGATGTTTAGGAAACTAGACTATCCAGATATGTCAGAAAATGTCAACTTCATATTCAAATTTTAAGAAATTAGTGTGTTTATTGTTTGTCTTGAATACAGTAGCTGGAAAACAAAGTGTAGGTAAGAGGAATGCAGATGGACCCGTTATGACTATTTTGCTTTGGTTCAGAGACAACAGGAAGTATGTCATGGGGCTTGCCTACACCTACTCATAAAGAATATCCTGACTTTTGACAAATGGATATTTTGACTCTCTTGTGTAAGAATTCTTGACAGAAAGCATTAAAGTATTTTTCAAAGGTCAAGTGCTGAGCTAAAACTTTGACCTGCATTCTACTCTGAAATATACCACTTCAGGTTAAGTGCACTAATGGGAAGGGTTCTCTTAAGCATAGTAATCCACATTATTTTAGATGCTCTAAGGAATGCCCATTGACAGACAGGGACACAGGACACTCAGTACACCCAGATAACCATGACCATGGGTGTAATGCTGAGACACAAGGCTGCCCTCAACAACAGTACAGATTTCCTGTAGGTAAATGAGTTTCCTTATGTCACAAAGACTGTCATATCCTGTTGATAGTCTTAACAATCCTGAGATTCCAGAATTATGCTGAAGTGACAGAGCATATATGTGCACGTGTGTCATATCTATACATAGGTGGTCACAAGGAGTTAACGAGTTCGTGATAGCGTGACATGCTAGAGAACACAGAAATGATTAATCCTCACTCCACTGTGGGGTAATTTTAGATTAAACCTAGTGCTCTCTCACCTTAGGGCAACTCATGCTAAAGGCATCCTAGCCATGGAATATTATAAGGTGATAAATCAAAAATAACTGAAATATTTTGTCTGTCATACCAGGATGTTTACAGTACAGAGTATGAAATGAATTATTACCTCAGTATGACTCCAAGAAGATATTATATTTGTATTTGGAAGATGAAATATTTTTTTTTTTAATGTTGCCTCTGGCACATGAGTCTGTTATTCATTTCAGCTTAATGGATTTGTTACTATCATTTAATTTAGCTGTGCTGACTATATGCCAGTAGTTGCTATTTAGATTTTTACTGCACAAACACATTGAAATTCTTATTCATTTATGTGCCTTTAGCAGGATTTTAGCTTCTCAGTTTATTCCTATATGCTAACACCTTTGTATTGCCCCTGAATAGAGGATATTTTTTTCAGGCAAGCAGTGTCTGAAGATCAGATCTTTGAGTTTGAATGAATCTATTCTGCACTTTGCAAGTTTTCACTAAGGTTGGTTCACATTTTTCATGAATGGCATTTTTCCACAGAAAATACTAGTAAATCAAAGCCACATTATTTATATTGGCTTCAGAAAAATTTCAGTCCCATGCTTGAGCTAATTGAAAAATGTGTTGCCTCTTTGGTACCTGGTGGCTTTACAATTTCATTCTGGTTTGACTTCAGAAAGTTCTACTTCTGTTGCATGTTATTGCGTGTCTGTTGGCTATGAGTTCACGCTGATGATATATGTAGCTCACTTGAAGTCTAGAAGATCAGGCTGATGGCATAAGTAAGTATATTTTTTAAGTGATGAAAAAGAGGTTTATTAGGAGTTACTAATTTTCCTGGACTCAAGAAAGAGCACTATCTCTGATATACAGTATTGCTGCTTGATTTGGCAATCTCCATTTCCAAAGTCACAAGCTGTGTTTATGGTTCTAGGAACAGCAGTACAGGCTGTTCACAGGCAGCATTCCTCTAAGCAAGTACTTCAAGAGGAGAAACAGAAAGAAATCCTCTACTTCTGGAAGCTTGCTAAGTGGAACAGCTAATCTGGAAGTTTTGCAACAGGTAACCGAAAAATCAGTGAATATGAAGTAACCCAAGATGAACTCTGACTTTGAGACACTGCCCATCACTTTGAGAACATGGATGTGGAGGAAGAAAAGTGTCTCTAATCAGTCCAGGATCACCTGAGAGACCTTCTCCAAAGTCTCAACAGTTGTCAGACATTTCCCAGAGATTACCAATTAATTCCAAATGTTATATGCTTCCAATTCTGACAGGAATGTTTGCTGTTTGGTTGGGTTTTTTTTCACAGCACCTAGCCAGAGGAGTTCCCTACTAGGAGATAAGTGACCTATTACTTGGTAGAAGAGACGATCTCCACCTGTAATTGTTAAACTCTGTCAGTTTGTGAACCCAACACTGCTGAATGGCACACTGGCAGTTTGCCATCTATCTGTGCAGATGTTTTGGCTGTGATCCCAAAAGGGTGGGGACATTAGGCATATGATAAAACAAATGAAAAACCATCACAGAACACCTATGCCCCAGAAGGTTACTTGAGGAGAAAAGGAGGCAAGTGCTGTGTCTGCTGCCAGTCCGAGTGCAACGCTCGCTGCTGCTTCTCCTGATTTCATCTGCTCATTCCAGCAGCATGGCCCAACAGATTTTAGCAAGTCTTTTCAAAGCAGCAAAAATATTATTGCAAACACCCTGGAGCCATGAACTGCGCCATGTAACGTGCATGGATGCTGACCACAGTTATGCTTTCTTAGCTGTTAGCTGCTTTGTTGCTGCTGCTGCCTTCGGTGACAGGAATCCCACAGTCTCTTGTTAAAAAGGACAGTTGCTTGGCTCTGTAGCAACTTGAAATGACATTGGCAGCCTACAACTGATTACCTACCATTCCAGCAGCTTTCTGTAGGATGGGACTGGCTCTTGGATCAAATAAATAAAGAGACATGAGAAGGAAAACAGATCCTAAAAGAAGTTTACCAGGTGGTGCACTTGTAACAGAGGAATTAACTTTCTCCCCACAGTGTTTATGGAGAAGCACAGTGTCACCAGTGAGTGATCCTGAGAAGCTTCTGCTGAGGGTTTGGAACATGACAATAAAACTTCATAGGCAGTGCAAAATGATAACTTTCAGCATGACAGATATCAAGTTCTCTGAAATGTATGTAGACCTGTGAATCTGTGACTTATTTTTCAGGTGGATGATGTCCCTTTAACTCCCCAGGTGAGTCATAGTATTTGCTTTTCTAGCAAACTGGCTTTTCTTTGCATTCAGAAACCAAAACACTGATGCATCAGATATTACTTCATTTCTTTCATCAGGAAGGAGCAATGCAAGAGGAAAACAAAAACAAACAACAAAAAAAGTCCTGACAGAACACTGAAATCTATGTGTGTGCAAGTCAGTACCCATATAAATGAGCCTTTGCTCATTCATTATTGCTACAATAATCAATATTGCTACAAAACTCACATTGAACTTTGTTTGGTTGTATCGAGCAACATACACCTATAATTTTTAATCCTGTAAATGGAACCATGCCTAAAAAGTTTTGTTCCTCTAACTCTTAATCTAGCAGCTCTTTTTCTGGCTTTGACACAATAATATACATTACTGTATACACTGCATCATGTCATTGCATGCTGTCAAGCTAAAGGAGACTTACATGCACCACCAATGTTGTTTTCATTGTGAAAATGAAAACAACAACCAGAATTATAAAACTGTTTTGGGAAATAGAAGCCCTAAATAAACCCAAATATTGTTAAAAACAACTACAAAACCACTACTGCATGTGTAATTGAAAACTCTTCTTCAGACTTACACTGTAATCAAAGGAATTATTTGGTCTGGAAAAACAATTTAGTGAAACATTCTTTATAGTATTTAAACTTTCTGTTACTGCAAAATTAGTCACAGTATTTTGTCAGGCTGGTGTTACTTTGTTGAGAGCTCAGATTTAATATGCAATAGATAAGAATTTAAAAATAATGTATATCCCATGTTCTTTAAAAAAATGCTGAACTGACTTTAGCATTACACCTCCAGCCAAATCTGCTTGCTTACAAAAGCATGTTTGCTGTTAGGACAAAGGACAGATAACCTCAAAGACCTGGCAGAACTGTGCAGAAAATAACAGGAACTAATCTGTCTAACAGTGAAAAGACAGTTCTTGCAGCTTGAGGAAATATTCTTAATGAACATTTCCATAGATAAAGTGGTGGCCCTCTCTGAGGAAGTGAGGAGTATGTGCCTTTGGGGGATGTCTGATGCTGGCAGGTATGTTTGAGGTTGTAGGCATCCCAGACCACAACCAAAAAGACTGAAAATTTGCATGTTAAAGGAGCCAGGCGCATTGATGTGACTGTTCTGAACAAAAAGCCTTGTTGAACACAGAAGGTGTGGTTGATAGAAATGCAGAATGTTTCATCAGTCATATGAAGAAACTGAAGAAAAGACCCGGGATTTGATCTAGGAAGTATAAACTTCATCTAGTATGAACTATCAAAAGCAGACATCCTTATGTGGCATATATTTTGCCCTTAACTTTGCATGAATGCACGAGGAAACACAGTTGTCTTGGTTTTACTTTGCTGTAGTTGGGCAAATTCTAGCTGCTCAGCTGCAGTTGTTGAAAGAGCCGAAGGCAGTGCCTGAGGGATAACTCTGTAACAGGTAATAGCATAAAACCAAAATTCCATGCAGAAACAGATTAAAAGGCCAGGATTGCCTGGTGGTAACAATGAGAATTTTGATGTAAGAAACAAGGCACTGCAGAATGGCTCTTTCTATGTTATACCAGTAAGGATCTAAAAAGTAAGGCAAAATTTAGCTCAGACTCAAGTTCAGAGTTGCCCTTTAAAAGGCAGTTATGTGACCCCATGCCTCAGATGGTGCTTCCAAGTGAGAAAGTCATTCCTCGGCCATTGGGCAGACTTGAAAGTTTCTGTCAAAGTGTCAAAATATGCAGCTGCAAGAAATTGTGGTGACTAAGATATGGAAAAGGAAGCAAAAAATGAAGTTATCTGTTCTGACTGCTGAACCAGAAAATTCAAAGGAAAAAAAAAAGTGTTTTCTCTTGACTAAAAATGTGTTGTGTTGTTCAGTTTACTGAATAAGATTGATCCTTGCTTTCCTGTCCCATTTCTTAGAAAAATGCTCTGTTCAAAAGGAATGCTTTCCAGGTTTTGTTAGAAAAGTGAACAAAAGGAAATCAAATTATTCACAAAACCAGTGAAAGATCCTCTTTCTTTTAGCCAGAGGGCTGGTGTATTCAGACATAGACTGAGGGGTCTGGTGCTCTGTTCTGTCTGAGGGATGTGAAAATCATGTCCTTTACCTCCTGAAAGAGTGTCCTGACTGCCCGGCTGTTGTGTAGCTATCTTAACTACTCATATGATTCTGTTTCCATCTAATGGAAACTGCAGAAAGAAAAGGGTGAAGCACAGAAAAAAAAAAAAAGTGTGACTCTATTGTATCATTGGGACTTTCAGTATAGAAATGAGGTACTTTGGTTCCCTTTCCACTTCTGTGTGTTAATTACCCCTGTTAGCAAGGATAGGTTGAGTGTGACTTCCAGTGCTAAGGCTGTCCACTTCAGAGCAAGGATATACAAGTAGTCAGCAAGCTGTGAAGTCATATTCTTGCATAGAAGTAGTTAAGGAGGAGAAATACAAGGCATTGATGATCCTGGCATGGGCATGAACTGCTAAGGGGATGGAGCCATGAAAAAAATCAAATACAACTTTGAGAAGTCCCCACCAGGAAAAGTTCAGGAGTAGAGCCAAGGAACAGGTTGATGGTGCTTGGTGTGTAGTCATCTGGGACAGTAAAAATTCAAGTCACAGACGCACAAAAAAATGAATTGAAATTAGGTGATTTGCAGAGAAGGCAAAGGGTGACAGAAGGAATGGAGAACCTGACTAATGAGAGGAGGTGGAAGGGTGTGACTTGTTTAACTCTGCAAAAGGAAGGATGAGAAGGAATAAAACTGCTCTCCTCAAGGATAAACACCATGAGGGAACAGATCTGTTTAAGTTAAAGAACAATGTTGGCACAAGAACAAATGGATATAGGCTGGCACTGAAAAAAATCTTGGCCTGAAAGTGAAAAGAATATTGCTAACTATTAATAAGGTATTCTTCAAGTAGACAGCCATCCTGCAAGGATGACCAGACTAGCCTGCACCTGAAGTAAAGAGCTTTGTATCTCTGAGTGAGGATGGGTGGTTGAAAAGAAGCAGAAAGCCTGTCTCTGTGGGGCTATTTCTCTAGCACCAGCTTCTTTTGTCTTTTAAATGTTGCTTACTGAATGAGTCTGATGCTGTGTTGTTTTTATTAACAAGAGTCTGGGTGTAGACTCTCTTCCAAGCTCTCTTCCCAGCACAAATTCCCAGTATAAATTCCCACTAAGCTCCTAAAATTAACTGATAGGAGTTGAATTCTCCTGTAAGTTCACTGGAACCCAGGATTTGATATTTATATATACTAATTTTATTTTCTTTAAAGAGCAAATAATTTTTGAAAGCATGGATTTTGTGGGGCTTCAGCTTTAACTGCTACCATCAGGCTCATCAGGCTTTCTATAACATTTTCAAAGAGAAAGTAAAGGGGCCTTTGAAAATTACATCACTTACAATAGGTTATTGACTTTTGACTTTCGCTAATGAAAGATTTAGAGCTCTGACCAAGTTATGTTTTAGAAGAACTTGAGGGGTTATGAACTTAAAAGCACCTTGGTTGGTTTTTTTTTGTATAGTAGACTGAGATGTACTGTCATATACTGTAATGTTTTCCTTGTAGGTAAAGCCTCTGCTTTGCTGACAGAATTATGCTGAGGAAAAAATAAATCCATAAATAAGTCCTGAAGATTTTTTCTAAGATGTCTTCTCTTTTGTAGGGAACAGAGATATAGGAGCAAACACTTAGCATAAAAAAAGCTATGATAAAATCTATTGAGAACAGTAAAATAAAATAAAATAAAATGCTTTTCTGAAAGAAAAGTTAAAGCTTTTTAGCTACTACCTCTACCATTCTATGAGATTTGGTTACAATCTGCTAAACTGTTCACAAGCTCTGAGGAGAAAACAAACATTCAGAAGTCTTGTTTCCATGAAACATCATATTAAAATTTAAATACGTTACTAAAAATATTGTCTGTTTTCCTGCTGAAATGGAGTTCCCAGTACATGTAGGAAGAGACATGAATTTACTGAGGAGGAGGAAGACCTTTTGCCTAGAACATGAAGCCACCAATTCTCCTGCTGCTGAGTTGACACCCCACTGCTACACTGTGACTGTCTGATGCTTGACCCTTCACATAAATAGGTGGAGCAAAGATGGGATGTTGACAGCATGTAAGTAGTGTTTGTCTTTTCTCTGCTGTAGACTGGCTAACATCATCTAATACAACTAGGAAGTCTCTAGTCATGCAGCTCTTCACTCTTTCTTTCACAGCTGTAGATGTTCTTGAAGACATAAATGCTTTAAATTTTATCACTCTGCTTTTAAAAAAATTATATGCCTTTTTGTTTTTAAATACATATTCTTACCCAAAGGTAAATCCAGTTAACTGCAGTACATTCAGCATTTATTGTACAGCAGGTTTTTTCACCTTATTGGAGATGCTCTTTTAGAAAATGTACTACTTTAATGATGAAATGACAACTGTGTTTTTAGAATAGAACAAGGAGGGATATTCACGGAAATCGAGTGGAACCTGAGGAAATCACAGTTTTAAGCAGAAGGAGCAACTTCTCCAGAATAACTCCTGTTCTTTTCATTGACAATAGGTGAATTACCAAACAGATACTGTGGAACTTGACGTTGTATGTTCCTGAATGTGCCATTGAAGTAGACTTTGAACTGGGTTTCCTGGAAATAATATTTTTGTCTCCAGGGGAAATTTTTCATGGTATAAAAATTGACTGGTGCACAATGTTCTGTCAGTACTTTTTTTTTTTTTTTTTTTTTTTAATGTGTCTGTCATTTAAAAGAATTAGTAAGGATAAAAAAGAGTAAGAAAAGAATTGAAAATGTGCAGTTCTGCAGCAATACGCAGCTAGAGTCTTCTGGAAAGTGCTCTGAGGGATTTCATGTGACCCGGCAGTGTTTGTTGGATGCAGGAGCCTAAATGTAATGAGCCTAAATGGAAGTCCTAGCAACCTGAGTTTCCCCTCTCATGTGCTCTTCTGCTTTCTCACATGAGAAGTGAAAAGCTCCCCAGGGGAAGTAAATTACAGAACTTCAGCTGAAAAACATGAGGTATGAATTTTGGCATGCACACATTTCTCTGGGACATGTTCACTATGTGCTCTGAAAGTTACCAGTTAAGTCACTGAAAGGAATCCTCTGGTTTAAAATCCTTCCCAGGTATTCCTATTCACAAGGTTTATTGCTAGGAGTCATGTTGAAAGGTGTTTACTGTCAGAGGCAAATGCAAAACAAATACAGAAGCGTGCTAATAAGTGAAATGTTGGAAACTTTAAAGAGCTTCATGTTCTTCCTTGGGATCTGGAAGAACAAGCTGTATCTCTGGCACCTGCTTTGTGCTCTGTGTATCATCTTTGCAGACATGCCATCTGTTAACCCTGACACGGGGAAAAAGCTGGTTTCAGGCCTGCAATGTTAGCAGCGTCCTATCTCAAACACATTTTTTAAAGGCAGGTTGATACAGAATGTACTGTTTAGATACACAAGATATGTCAAATGTTCCTTAGTATCTTAGCAGTGGTAGTTTTTCAGTTTAGGGGAGCCCATCTGTGGACCTAGGACTTAGGCCTGATTCCTGGGGCCCTGTTGACTGGGTGGGGTGGCAGGATGGACCCTGCCTGCCAGGTCCTGCCCTGAGGGGCACCAGAGTAGCCCCTGTGGCTCTTGGCTGACAGGCAGAAATCAAGTTTGAGGTTGGTAAGGACTGTTCTTCATGTGCACAAGCACAGGGTGTTACTTTCACGGGTAAACTGTGTTTTTAAAGTTCTGGTCTTTGAATAACAAGTCCTCAGCTAACCTGTGTGTTCAGGTAACATCTGTAGGGGAAAGGAGTGGGTAGGTACTGGGAGAAGCATGTCTGTGCTCACAGGGAGAGTGAGCTGTGGAACTCAGGGAGCAGGGAGGTTGAGGTGGAAGGGGCAGGCTGTATGAAAACAGAGTCCAGCTAATGCTGAGAAGGAAAAGCAGCAGGTGGTCTCAGATCTGCTGAACTGCACTGGGTAGCCTGGAACTCGTAGATGAAGAAGCAACACAGTTATTCTGTGATCTACCTTTCCTGGAAACCAACAGCCTGTTTGTCAGGAACCTGGAAAAATGCTCCTTGTTGTGAAACCACATCCATCTCTGGGATGTTTTAGGGACTTTCAAACAGTATATATTCGAAGGGGATTCTTATTCAAGATTTCCTGTGATTCCTTTTTAGACTATTTGTTGTTTGTCGTTGCTACTACTCTTCTGCTACCTAAGGTTCATAAAGAACTCTGCTCAGCTAGCATATGCAGCTAGTTTGCTGGGAACACACCCATTCACTGATAAAATCACCCATATTTGCCCTCCCCCCCAAAATAGTAACAACAAATATTGTCAAGGTAAAGAATATTTCTTTATTTTTCAGACACACCCAGCATACTGTAACCATGACTCAGTCTTGTGTTCATTCTACGCAGCAAAGCCATTAGCCTAATTTTGCAAAGGTAAGAAAAAGTGAACATTCTTTTTTCCAACTGATAGTGTAACAAGCATAAATATTTCCTTCCAAATGAAAACTACATAAAATATAGTCTGAAGAATATCCTACCTTTCTCCTTAAAATATCTGATTGTGGCTGAAGATGTGAAGCCAAAGCTGTATTCTTACTTGCAGTTTAAATCTGGGATATATCCACTGATTTACAAAAATATTCCAGATTTACACTTCTTCAGGCAGAATTTGGCTTAAGTCCTTAGGGTAACATTTTTTTGCACAGGGTTATAACTTTTAAAATTAATGTGATACAATAAATAAGGACTCAAATCTTCTCTTCTTATGTTGAACTGTTGTAAAACAGCTGTTACACATGCCAAAAGTGCTGTGAGAATATTAGGGGAATGTAGGATTTCATGCTTCTTTTATCTCCAAATCTCTAACTTTTAAAACAATCTTATTTATAAACTGAAAAACTTTGACTGGTTTGTCAAGTAATCAGAACAGCTCACAACCTTTTTCTTTTTTGGCCTCGGGAGCAAAGCCAAGGGATCTTCTTAACATATAGTTAATACAAAAAGCCTTTTCTCTTCTAAAGAAATCTTCCAAAGATCAGATCTTGCAAATGTTTAGACTTGCTTAAAGTTCAGTAGGTAAGCAGCTTCTATTCAGTACAATGCAACTACTCTTCTAAAATGTTTCCTTGGAAATTCAAGTCCTTTGAGAACATATATATATTGTACTGCTATTTGCACTCATAGTATCTGAAATAATATAGATATGTAAATAGTATGCCCTAATTCCTTATGAATAATATGTGGAAAGGAAATTAAATAAAACAAAATGCTGGGAAATAATATAATGAAGACATATTATTTTAAATAGTGAACATCTTTGCTGTGTATGAGTGTTCAAGTAAATATATAGCCAAACTATTCCTTGACCTTATTTTTTTAGGTAATTGTTATATTTATCTTTTATTATGTTTATTCATTATTTGTATCTCCCATTAGACTTCTTAAAAATTATTATTTTAAAAGCTCTGTTAATTCTTTAAGATAAACAAACAAAGTATCTAAAATAGTTTTGTCTAGTCTAAGCTGTGACAATATGAAAGAAAACAGCATGAATGTTATCACTCTGTCTCTTTAACTTACTGACAGAAGTTAATCAGTGAATTTATATGTTAGGAAAAGAAGACTATTGCAGCTCTTTTTAAATATGTGTTGTATCTGTATAGAATATATTTTAATTAAAAATCCAGCTAATGTTATAATGTTATCTGAGAAGGAAACTTTAAGCATATTTCTGAGAGATGGAATCAGTTAAAATAAGCTATTGCATTAGACACAGAAATCTTCAATACTATTTCAGGGCTAGAAATAAAAGTGTTTTATTGGCATGGAAAATCTCCAGATCTCAGTAAGACCAAGGAAGCCCTTCGTTTCCTGAGATGTGAAATTGCTAATGCCTCTTCCCTCTTCTCCTTTTCATACAAAAGAAAAACATAAAAGAAACAGATTAAAACTATCTTCTTTCTCCCTGTTGTGAGAGCAAATACAATACAGCCATGTGAAATTCATACTCTGCCAAATAAAAACCTGTCGTCTCAAAATAAAACCCAAAGCATTGCAAACTAGCACATACACAAGCAGTATCAAACATAACAAAGAGACCATAATAGGATCATAGTTGTTCTTTCATGTAAACCACTGTGCTTTCATTGTTAGAGCAATTGGGAAGGGAAGGATTTGTAGTTTTCTGATGCCAGGTGACAATCCTTCACAGTCACAGCTCTTAATTGCAATGCCACTTTAGATCCTAGCCTTGAATCAGTATTGCTGTGGATATCTTTTGATTGACATCTGCTCCCATTCTATTGCTCCTTACTCTGTCCACTGTGTTTTGGAATTCAGCTTCACAGGCAATAGGACACAATCCATTGGTTTCCATATTAACTGCTCTTCCCAGCTGTTGCACCACCAGACAAGGAGTGAGCCCAAGAATGCAGCATTCCAGACAGAGCTCTTCTGATGAGGTTTGGTTGACAGTGGCTGGTGCAGAGATGCCAGCCTTGCAGACTCCCAGCCAGTTGCTGCCTCACGTATGAGACCTCTCCCAAAAGGAAGTTTTCTGATGATTATACATGACTAATTTTAAAAGATAGTATCACAATACACTGCCATTTCCCACTAAAAAATCTCTCAGACAAATAATGTCCTCATCATCAGGCCTGAGGCATATTTTTGACAGCCTGCTGATTATACCTGCATAGGTTAGATTGTTAACACTTAACTCATCTGGCTCAGTCTTTATCACTGGCTCAGTCTGGTTGTGAATACCTGCCTAAGATTGTAATACAGCTCTTTATATCGTGTGGTATAAACCATTTAGCTGATTCTTTTGGCATAGGGCCCTCTTTATACCTGTGAATATTCTACCCTCTTTAAATTTACTGAGACTTTGTGAGTCATAGTAGAGTCTGTCACATAGAAAAAAAATAATCATTCTTCATGTCCTGCCTGTGAACAGATTTTCAGGAAAGCAATAAATACTTGTCAGTGGGATAGTCCCATGCTTCAAAAATGTTTATGTTGTGTATCCATCCCAAGAAGCATTGGCTTTGGCATCTGAGCAGTTTGAGGCAATATCCAGGCCTGGAATGAATATATTTAATTCCCCATGACTTCAAAAATGGGTCAATTCAAAACTGAATTGCAGATACTTTGTAACTCATGGGAATCCCTTGTCTTTCACATATGCTTTTCAACAGAGCTGTAATGTATTCTACTGTTAACAGAAAATGGTCTTACCAAATTGTGGAACAGCTTCCAAGCTTCTCCACAACAGTGAGTCACAAGATTATATAGTTAGATAACGTTTTATACAGTAGTTAATTAGAGATTCATACTAATAGAATGTATTTGTGATTAATTGTCCTCTACATATGATATAGCAATAACTGATTTCTTGCTAAGTCCTACCTAATCAATACACCATCTGCCCAGAACTAGATCTTGTGCTTTGGAGGCCTTACTGTAACAGTGGAAATAGTGAAGCACAGTCATCTGCTACCTACAGCCTGTCTGGTAATAAAACAGTGTTTTCCACAGGCCCAGGCAATTTGGGCTCCTCTGGTGAGCTGCTCAATAACCTGGCCTGAGTTTTCTGTAAGGTTTGCATTGCAGGATTTTTATGTGGGCATCCTTGTACATGTTCACCTAATTTGTACTCACTGCAGGAACTGAAGTTCCTAACAGATCAATGTTTTCAGCAGCCTGTTCCATTAGGTGCTGTTCACAATGATGTAACAGCAAAGCTCCTCTATCATATCTCTCCAATTGGCTGCTACTGAACATTTCTGTGATACAGTTCCTACTGGCAACCAGGTTTTCTTTCTGTTTCTATGAAATTTCATTCTGTTTCAGGGAGAGCTCATTTCACTTTCAGTCCTAATCTGTCTCCACATGGCACAATGACCAGGCCAGAGAGATTAGCCTGAAGTATAGAGTGCATGCAAAGCAATGTAATGATTAGAAAGCCAGACAAATTTATAGCTTCCACCTTCTGCTAAGTCCTCCACTTATTGGTTAGCAGGCACTGCAGTCATGCATAACAGAGCACTGTATCCAGTTGCTGCAGAGCTACTCTGACCACTGCCAAGTTATCCTGTTGTCTCAGCAGAGCTGTCTTCCCTTGGGTGCCCTCTGTGGTTAGTCTCGTTATCTGCAGGATCTTTCGTAGAGCTGCTTGCACTAAAACATTTTCATCGCTGCTGTGGCTGACGTCTTCATCTTTGCTGTCGTCTGTCTAGGTTCCTTCTGTATTTACCATCTTCGAGCCTTCACTTGAATTAAATTAATATTTTCTACTTGGATCTTTGCCTTCCCTTTTGTCTGTTTCTGATCATGTTCCACCTTGATTGACACTGTAATTATCATGTCCCCAGCTATTATGTGGATGTCTATAATAACTCGATGTGTTTCAGTGTTGCTTTGTTGAAACAATTTCCTCATTGCCCTTATTTCAAAAGCTAGATGTTATCTATCTTGTAGCTGCCTCAGGAGTTCCACAGTCTAGATGATTTCTCATTTAAACACACTTGCCAATCTCAGTTTTTTTTTTCTGTCTAGAAGACTAAATTATGTTTTCACCAAGTAGTCTATGCTGAACATCTATTTAATTGTGAACAAATGGAATTATGCTTAGAAAAGACCAGTTAAAATGTCTAAGATTAAGATAAATTATTTTTTAGTTGTGACTACATTTTAAACCTTTGTGGTTATGTTCATTTCGACCTTGACCTTCATTTATGAGTTACTTGGGTACAATTTTGAGTCTGTCTTCTGCAAAGAGGCTGTTTTTCTGGCCAAGTTTGATAATAGTGATGGACTGATACAGTTATTCTTCTGGCATATTTACAGGCCTGAAAGGATTTCTTGAATCATACAGCCAGAATTTTTGTGTGTGCTTGCTGCCTTAATAATCAACACTTGTATCAAGGTACTGTAAGAGACAAAGAGCTGAAGCTGACCATAAAAGGTGTTGAGGGGACTTAACTTGGAACTGCCATCTAAGTGTAACACCAAGTAGGTAGGACCCACTCAAAAGCTCAAGTGAGAAAACTTCATGTTCACTATCAGTCTTGATTATTAAAATGTGGAAAAAAATTTGCTGTGCATGCTGAACTAACTGCTTTTCCTGATCAGCATTATTTCTCATCCAGAAGAAAATCAATGAATGCACTGAGACTGCCCTGCAATGCAAACTAGAATACAGTAACTGGAGACAACTGGGTGACTTGCCTCACAAGGGCACGTTTGGTCTGAAATAGAATACGACTTTAGAGTGAACCTCTGACTCTCCAATGTTGTGGTCCTCTCTAGGGTGCTTTGAGCTGCTAAGAATTTTAAGGATAGGACAAGATTTCTATTTCTGTGCCTACTTCTTGTAAAATCCTTCTAATGACCACAGCTTTTTTTTATTCCAAATGAATATCTTTGACAGTCTTTCCTAAAGTCTCCTATTCCCACCTCCTGCTTTATCTTGACTACATCTTTCTTTGTATTTATAAATGCATCATTTCTTGCCTCTTACCTCTGCTGTATTACAAACTGGTGTTACTGCTTTTTTTCCTATACATAAAAATTGATAGTCTGTAATTACTCTAAAGACATTATCAGATTCAAAGCATTCAGAGCCATTGCACATAATGAAAGGCTGTTATGAGCTTTGAGAATCTTTTGCTTCTATGGGAATTAAAACAGAGCTTTTAAATCCCTTACTACTTTATTGTTTCCTGGAGCCTTGAGCTGTATGAAGAGTGCTGGTCCAATCACCTCCACCTCTCTGCACAACTGCCAAGAAGGAATTAGGCTGGGAATGGCTTATGGTTCTTCTAGAGTATTTTTTTTTTCCCAATATTTCTTTGAAGTTTATTTCTGTTACTTTTTCATTTTATTTTATCATGTATCTACAGTCTCAGACAGAATAACCTCTTCTTGCTGTGACTCCACTGATGTCACTCCTGACACAATGTTTCCCAGCTGTTGGCTTTCTATATTACATTAATTCAGTGAGACAACAGGACATTGAAAACCTCTCTTGCCAAATACTGTTCTCTAACTATGGCCCTCCAGAATAAGAGTCTGTTTCATGTGAGAGCTGCTTCCAACTTCTTCCTCCAACAGAAGCTTAGTTATTAGAAATGACTCATTGTAATGCAGCATTGTTAAAGTACAATACATTTGTGTTAACTTAGGGGACTTGGGGGTTCATTTATACATATGGATATGTATAGAGGAGAAAGAATCCCCTGTTCATATTAAAGCTAAAGACATCTTTGAAAAGGATGTAGCATATATGTCACTCCAGTCATTTAAATAGCCTCATGCTGTTGACTCAGGTAAGCAAATTATTTTGAGTACCCATGGGATGAGAATCCTAATGGTATTAAATTAATTGGGGGTAGAAACCTGGATAAATTTTTTGATTGATGGGCCAAGGCCAGTTGTATGAGGGACAATAAGGCCAAGGGCTGGGTCCTGCATTTTGGTCACAACAACCCCCAGCAGCTCCAGGCTGGGGGGTGAGGGGCTGGAAAACTGCCCAGCAGAAAAAGACCTGAGGGTGCTGGTGACACCCAGCTGAACATGAGCCAGGGGGTGCCCAGGGGACAAGACCAGCAGGAGCCTGGCCTGGCTCAGGAGCAGTGTGGGCAGCAGGAGC
>JANHGL010024702.1:0-17786 GCA_024611195.1 Ceyx melanurus | reverse complement strand
TTTTATTTATTCACACACACACACACACATATATATGTATGTATATATATATATATATGTATGTATGTATATATATATATGTATATATATATAAAAAGAATCTCATAAAACTTAGGTTATTCTTTTGGTTGTTTTAAGCCTATTTAAGTATCACCCCAGTTGGCATGGGTGATAGTGATATTTAGTAGATACTCTTAAAATTCAAAAATTCTGCACTCCAGATGTCAACTGTTCTGTCAAGTAGTCAGTGTTGATGAGGGCAAAGTAATGCTGGTAGGGAAAACTTACTATGCAGTTCATTTCTCAGACTAGATATGAACCCTCCAGAAGAGTCTTGGAACTGTAGCAGATCTATGAAAACATCTGCTTAATGCTCCACAGTAGAAAAGGAGATTAAACTCTTTGATTTACAGGGAAAGAAATAGAGAACAAACCAGAAAATGGTATTATTACGATCCTGTGTTCAAAAGGCTACAAACTGGACTCATACAGCATCTCATCCCCAAAGGATGTAGTAGGACTAGCTAAGATCCATGTGAGATTAACAAAGCTGATAAAAGCGTAGAGTAGGGTTTTTTAAATTATTATTATTTTTTCTTGGTACAGTGATGACTTAAAACTAGTATCACTTCCTAAACACAAGAATTTGCAGGGCAAAGAAGTGTTACAAGTATCTATAAAAGCATTTGCAGCAGAGAGGTAACTATGAAACCATTAACACTGTCTGCTGGTGTAAGAACAAGGAGGGATGGTGAAATGAACTGAAACTAGCAGATGGCCGATTTGTAGATGAAAGTAGATAACTGTTCACAGGGTGCACAGGTGAGATGTGAAACACAGTCCTGCTTGGGGTTGTGGTGGCCAGAAGCTCTCATACATGGTCTGAAGAGTGGTTAGATGAGTTCACAAAGGGGAAGCCAGCATGTGCTGTGCAACACGTGTGCTGGTTCAGGGGAGATTGCAGCTCCAACCTGCCACTTGCTGGGGTATGATCCCACAGTGTTCATGGAGTCCTCTTACCTAGGCACTGTTGTATTCCTACCTGGGCATCTGATGCTGTTGGGAGTGGAGCTTCTGGGCTAGATAGGCTCTAGTCTGTCCCATTACAGAGCCTTTAAGCTTTATGATCTTATGATTTGACTGCTAAATAAATACTCTTCAAAGGCTCCAGTTTTCATTCCCTTACTGGACTCTTAAGGTAGGACACATATGTAATAGAAAATATGTTGAGGAATATTCCCAGTGACTGAAGCAATCTGGTGTGGAATAACCTTCATCTGTTACTAAAATCTCTCCAGTTGAAAAGTGGACAATTTCAAGTTGCTAACTGGGAATGAGCCTGGTTCATGTCAATTTTCATACCATGCCCAAGAAATTTGGGAGTTTGCAAGTTGACATGGCTAAAACCATGCCAGAGAGCATTTGAACAAGCAAGCAATATAGAGTCATGTTCCAGTATCCAGGAGTGTTTCCAGGCACTGCAATTTACAGTCCTAGCCTGCGTGTTGCATTTCTGTCCAGTTTGAAGTACTGAGCAGGAAGAAACATAGGCACACAGTAGGGCTTCTCTGTGTGACCACCATCATTACTGGTCTGCCTCTTAGAGGCAAAGTCTCTGCTGATTTTTATAAGCTAGAACAAAGAGTTCAATTGGATTCTTAAGCTGTCTAAATCTTGCACAGAAGTGAAAGTCTGCAGGGCAGAGGTGATCTGGGGTCATTTGAACTTCACTGTTGCCACCTGGGAAATCATCCAAGTTGCTGCCTAGAACAAGGAATAAAATTAAGAGATGCTTTGCTAGAAGATGAATATTTGTGATTGTTACCTGAGAAGTAAGATCTGTTGGGTTTTTTTGTTTCACAGACCATGTCCTCAGCAGTTGTTCAGATCTATGCAGCGGATCGCAACGCCATGTGGTCAAAGAAGTGCTGTGGTGTAGCCTGCCTTGTAAAGGACAATCCTCAGAGGTCATATTTTATCAGAATATTTGACATTAAGGTAAGTAGATTTTTTTTTCTTATTCAGATTCTTTATCGTTGTATTAATTCTCTATTTTGGATTGAATGAGCATAACTTGTAGCTACCAGTTCTTAGAAATTCTTGAGTAAATGGTTATACTTGGAGTGTTGCAATTACAGTGTTTAGTAATAGGCATCTTTCTCAGGTATTCTGAATTTAAATTATTTCACAGATGTCAGCACTTATGGATGAAATAGATATACAATTTACTTACAGTGTACAGAAGTCATCCTGTAGAGATCTGATTATTTAAACTAGATAGCTGTTAAAATTCTAGTGGGTATGACTGCTTTGAATGGTATTAACAAAATAGATGCTGCCTAAAGGGTGGAAACAACCTTTTTGGTTAGTGTGTTGGCAGATGTGAAAACTGCAGGACAAACCAGATAGGGTTGTTTTTTTTTTCCCCTTAAAAATATATTGATTCATACTGAAGATCTTTGTCCTGTTATAGTATTTCACTCAAGGCAGTTGGAGCTAAGAGGTGAATTGTCCAGGATGTGTTTTTGTAACAAAAGTTATACTAATAAGACTAAGTCCTGCAGACTTCACTGAGACTTTGGAAAGCTTCCCATTATCTCTCCAGCCAGGAACAGCTCGTTATCTGTCAGCATTCACTGCTTGTAGTCTTTCAGATTTGTTCAGGTTTGCCAGTTGGCGCCTGCATTTGACTTTGTGATGTGATCACTTGACTGTTAGGCTGAGAAGCCTCTTCCTTGGGTGCTGAAATGTAATCCATTTGAATATCTAAAACTTGTTAAATAGGTGATATTTTCATTCCCTTTAAAGTCAAGCCTGCAACATTAATAGGAGACTGGAAGTCTCCTTTATTGCTGTTACCACTGGTAACTGTTGCTATTATCACTGGTCACTGTTACTGCTCTAAGTCTCATTATTCCAGTATATTTTCATTTTGATTGAGCTCAGTTGTTGGGCTAACAGCAAGGTAGATGCTTCTTACCATGCAGATTCCAACACTCAGTAGACTTGGTTGTCAAAGAAGTTAAACACTGCAATTCATATAAATTCTCCAAAATATTTTTTCTTCTTCTTTTCAGGATGGGAAATTATTGTGGGAGCAGGAGCTGTACAATAACTTTGTATATAATAGTCCTAGAGGATATTTTCATACCTTTGCTGGAGATGTGAGTCTTAACATCTTTGAATACCTATTTGTAAATGCTTTTTATAAGTAGCAGCTTCTTTTATTAAAACAGAAATTTTTATTTCATTCTGTAAATTATTTATAGAAGTACAATATTACCTGTGTTCCTTGAAGCTTTTTATACTTGTTTACAAAAGGGATTTTTTTTTAATCTCAACTAGACTGCTTAGTCCATAAGACAGAAGCATAAAATGCAGTTCTTTCTTTTCAACTCCCTTTAATGAAATTGTTTTGACTTGGAGAAGATGTTTGTGAAGTATCATATATTCTTAGAACACAAATTTCTCTCCTGCCTTGGTGTAAGAAGATATTTAAGAATGCTTTTGAAACATTTTCTTAGTCATGGGTGGGGGAATATTAATGTTTTTCAGACATGTCAAGTTGGTCTTAATTTTGCTAATGAAGAAGAAGCTAAACTATTCCGCAAAACTGTAACAGATTTACTTGGACGACGACAGAGAAAATCTGGTAAATATTCAAATTAATCTTAAATTCAGGCTTGTTTATATTGTTTTGGGGGGAGGCAGGAAGTTACTTCTATGTTGGAAAACTACTGGAGGCATTACTGCCACATTTATATTTAGAAGTAATTGTATTCTTAAAGCGTGCTTCTTTTCCTCTATTGTGCAAAAATAATATTTTTCTGAAATGACTCAGCTTGGTTCTTCTTGCTGTAAGTTTCCTTGTAAGCTGAGACTCCAAGGTTGTGGTGTTTGAAAATACAGATCAGGAAGAAGCAAAAAATGGTAAGCTGTCAGTGGGAAGACTAGAAATCTTTCTGTAAGCTGTTTTCAAATTTGACTAAACCCTCTTTTAGCTCTGGGCTGTTTATAACTAATTTGTTTAAATTCAGCCCAAGTGGGTTGTAACAAAGATTTTTACCATCTGGTATGTGCAGTAGTTCATGTGAATGAATTTTTGGCATTGGTCCAGTATTTAGTAGAGAAATATCTTTTATTCAAAGTTAGTGATCTTGGCAGAGGCCAAGATAAGACATAATGTGCCTGTAGAGTCCTTAGCAGCACAGGGCAGTCTGAAGCACCCTGTGCTTTTTACTAGCTGCAGGATGTGAACATGGTCAGTGCTTTGAACAGGAGCTGAGGCTCCCTACAGATCTTGTCTTGGTCCTTTTCCAGGGAGCCCATAAACAACTTGTTTGTCTGACAGCCATATGTCCATGAAGAATAAGGTGCTATAAAATATAGGCTGGGAACACATGGATGTGCTTAGGCTTGCTGTAAGTTGTAGTGCAGACTTGTGTCCAAGCTACAAGGTGCATTTTTGCAGTCCATTCTGGAATTAAATTGCACTAGCAATGTAGTGTAAAGGGAGGAAGCCCTTAGGAAGCTGCATGATCTATATGTATTCACTTGGATTTCATTCAAGTTTTGTGACTCGGGTTCAGAGCATTTGTTCCAGAACCTTAAAATTAATCTTTAAGATGCCTTCTGCTCAAAATAAGTTAATAGGTTTTCATAAGGTCATTAAGAAGTAGTGTTTATAATGTTTCTCACACTTGTTGTGTAAAAGTGATCTTGCTTCAGCTTGAATATGATCAGAAATACATTTTAATTAAACTATGATTTTCAAGGTCTTTTCCAACCTAACTGATTTTGATTCCACGATTATATCTGCTGTTCAAGTTTCTCTCTTAATTACTGTGTCCAAAGCACAGTGCTACAGTGCAGAGGCATGACTTGGGAGGAAATATGTTTGCATTCTTGGCCATAGCAAACTTGGTTTGAAAACAGTGGTTCAGTCAAACCTGTTCACAGGACAGAGGTTCATCTCTGTCCTTCTGCAGTTTTTCTTCACAGGATCACAGAAATCTTTCTTGTGTACTATTTGAGCTTGGATCTTGGTTTGTCTGCTCAAAACCATGTTGTAGGATGAGCTTATTCCATACACTCACTTTAAATAAAAAAACCCCTCCCCCTTCCCAAACACAACTTGAAGAAAACTTCAATTAAAAAATAAAAAACAGAGGTTGTTTGGTTTTTGTGTTTTTTTTTTTTTCCTTAAGAACTGCAAAATGAGAATTGAAAACAATCTTGAGATTCCTTAGTCAAGCCACTAGATGGAGTTCTGTGTGTCATTGATGACACAGGATCTAATTGTGCTCTAAAATAAGACTTTACACTTGCCCAGGCCAGATCTGATTTGCTGTTGGTGTTTAGTATTTTATTTAAGCATTTATATATAAATATATAATTTATGCATAGTTTTTGCAGGGCTTGCTATGAGGCTTTTCCAGGAGTCTTATGGAAAGCTTATGTTGTACGAAGGTAGAAGGAACAGTAGTTCTGTCTCAAACCCACATCTTGGTGATGACACTAGTACACAAAATATTGTCTGAAGAAGCAACAGTACTCTCTGTTCTTACTCTGCATGAAATGCACTGCAATATGCAGAGAACTCCTAAGTAAGTGTATCTGGAGTTCCAAAGGTACAGAAGCTTGAAGATGTACCAAATATCTACTAGAGAATAGGATGAGGGAGAAAAGCTGGGAAGGAATTTTTGATGTGTTGTCTTAATATTTTTATTATCAGGCTGTTTTTCATCTAGCCAAATTCTGATTATTTGGATGTTCTTGCATGTAGTTTTTATTCTCTTGCCAGAGAGATGTGGATATGTGTACATACACAAATGTCCTCTCCACAGGCTGAGCACTCAGCCATAAAAGGGCAGCAGAGACTTGCAGAACACTTCTCAACTGCTTTCTGAAATAGGAGGCTTCCCCACTCATTTTTGCTGACTGAACATAGCTGATGGGTGGGAGCTCTGTTAGCCCTCTCTGAAGCTGCCTTTTTCCTCCACAAGCATTTATCTCCTGTTGTCCTCCCTGATGCACTTCATAAGCTTCAAGCTGGATGCTTAGTATGGGAAGCATTGTCAGTTTTGCTGCCTGGGAAACAAGGGCATCTCTGAAGTACTCAGCTTGCATTGGATTCAAGTCTCAACAGATCATTCTTTTCTCCAGGAATGCTTACAGTAGGAAGCTGTGTTTCTTGGACATAGGCAGCTGGTGAAGTTGATCTGTTTTGGATCATTAGGCATCCGTACCTTCAAAAAAAGGAGAAATCAGCCACTCTCCAGCCAGGACATCTGCACTTCAGAACAGGAGTTCATATTTTCTAGTCAGCAGTGGAACCACAGGAAAACATATCTAGTATCTGTGGGCAAAAAAATAATCTTTTATGTGTCCAGCAAAAATTACAGGAAGTGCTTAAAATGTCTTGCTTTGCTTTCCACTATCTTATCTCTTGAAATCTTTCTTCTAATGAGAATTGTAATGGATTCCCATGATTTGGCACAAGGCCACATAACACTTCCTATGAATACCTTCTGCTTTTGCCAGCTTCCCATCTTGTGCCAAATAACTTGCAATCAGTCCTGCTTTTTCCTTTGCTGTCTCTGAGTTGTTGGATAAAACTCTTAATTATGTTCTGAAAGTTGAGTTTGAGGTGGGTGGTTTGGGGATATTTTTGGTGGTGAGTTTTTGGTTCATTTTATTTTTTTGTTTTTTTTCTTCAGTGCAACATGAGCAATTTCTTAAGCTGCATAATCTAGGAAGAGAAAGCACTGGATTTGGCAAAAAGTGTTGGGGGTTTTTGCTGAGATCGGAAACCTTTTGCTGAGGCAGCCTTGCAGAGGTTCTCCACCTCTGTGCTTAAAAATAATCTATGAGCTGAGGCAACAGGCTCTCTTCAGATGATTTGCTCAGCAAAAGTTGATTCTGAAGGGTCACCTTCCTTTGAAGGTTTGATGACCTTGACAGTTTCTTTATTCCTACCTGATATGAACCTGATTTACCTTGCACAATTAGGATTGTAGACTTTTTTTTTTTTAATATTGCTAGGACAAAGTCAGCACCATCTGTGGAGGCACCTTCTTTTCCCTTATGTTTGTATCTGGAAAATAGGTTATCAGGTTTTTTGAGACTAGCTGAAAAGTGACAACTCTGTTACTAATTATTACTACAAAACTCTTGGGTGTCCCTGTTAGGTTTTGGATACTCCAGATCTGAAAGGGATGGATGACCCACCTTCCCAATAGAGCCATGTTTCTTGGTGTGGTGACATGACAAAACTGCTGGCCCATGTGGGTACTGCTAAATCCAAAATACTGAAGAGTCTGTGTGTAGGGACCCAAATAGCATAACAGCATCCTGGGGGGTTTGAGGGATGCTTATAGTGTAGTTAAGTGGTGGATAGGAATGAATAGTGAGGGAAATTACCTTTTAAAGAAGTATTTACTATCGTAGGCTGAGTGTGCTGAGGTGTGAAATGCTTACAATGACATTTTAAACCATCAAGCCACATTCTTCATGGTCTGTGAAACAGTTTGGTGTTGTGAATAGAATATCAGAATAGTACCTAAGGAGATTCTAGTTCTGTTCCATATTGTTCAGTTACCTGTTGGATAACACAGGTGAAGTGTCTTGCCCCATGTCCTATTTTCTCTGCATAAGCCAAAAACCTGTTCTATTTTAGGCTCTGTGTATATAAAAGCCCTAATTGTATTTCAAATAAAAATGAAGGAACAGTCTCATTCAGTGGGGATCAGAAAGCTTGACACTTAAAACCTTAGTTTGGTAGCTTGTACCAAACAGCTACTTTTGCAGTATTTCACCTTCAGAGTCAAAATGCTTGGAAACAACTCACTGGTTATTTCCTTATGCTCCTACTTGGTTCACTCACTTGAAACCAGTGCTTTTTATCTGAGATAGAGGGGTTTATTTTATAATGCTTTCTTTCAACTGCACAGTAAGTAGACTTTAATTGTATGCTTCACTAGAAATGAAAATTTAGCATGATTTTTTTTCCAGTAGTACCTATGAATAAATAGCTCTTTTTCTTTTTCAACAGAAAAAAGACGAGACCCACCAAATGGTAAGACTTGTGCATGAACCATTGCTTTAGTTTTCTGCTGACTGCTGTCATTTATTGATTATGTACAGCTTTGTTCTGGGCTTGTTCAGGATAGCCATGGGGTAGCAAAAGCAGTAAAGTCTTACTCTGGAAGTTAGTGTATTTGTTTTGTTTCTGTTCTGTGGTATTTGTTTAGTTGTAGCTTGAAAACTTTGTGGCTTATTTGGCATTTGTAAAGAATGTTTTTCCAAGGAAATGTTTTGTTGAATATGGGACAGAGGCCTTTCAGCTTAAACTGAGGAGAAAACTTTGTACCTTTCACTTGCTGCTTCCCCCTCATAACACATATATACAATCTCCATACAGAACCTTGCTGAAATGGAAAAAAAATCAAAATATATTTTTACTATCCTAAAGCCAAGTGAAAAATGCACATCAATGAATATCAAGTTTAGAGTTGTTGTAGTTCTGAATTCACACTAAAGCTAAAAAGTGACTTACCTTTTGATGTTTCTGTTGGTGATCCAGATCATAACTTAACTCACTGTATCTTTTAGTTTGCTGTTTGAGCAGAGCTATAGTCACCTGATAGCTAAGGTCCCATTTTGGCCTGAGGAGATGGTCTTAAATTTGTACTAATTGAGACAATCCAAGCATCTCAGTAGGTCACCAAAATAGGTAATCCTTTATTAATCCTGAATTACATGCTTTACTGATACCTTTTAGATGCAAATAAAGCCTCTCTCATGTGGAATACCTCTCAAAAAAAATTATTTTTTTCATAAAGCATTGATTCCTTCAACTAAGACTGAGTTGTTTACTTCTCAGACAATCACAGCAATACCATCCATGATCATCTTACCTGTTTTTTGAGCTTTCAGAAGGTTTTGCTCTGCCTCTTAGAGCAACATTTGCTTCTGCTCATTTAAACAGCACATCCCTGACAGCAGTGTCTGCAGAGCAGATGGGACTTAAACCAGCAGTGGTGACTCTGTAGTGCCACCTACCACAAAACAGCCCTGGCCTCTACTGCTAATGTTACCAACAGGAACACAAACAATTTGTCAGGTTTGCTACGTGCGACTGGAATAAGATTTAGGGAAACTAAATCTGCCAAAACTTTCATTCTGAAATGCTCTTATAATTAATCCTCTAAGACCTCAGGCAGCAATAATTTTTTGAGAAAAAAGAATGCGTTCTAAACTTGCATTCATTGATCCCATGCTTTTTATCTTGAATATGCTGTGGAATACATAGGTTTATGCCCACTGTTTCAGGTTTGCAATTACTAGCCAAAAGCTCTGAGCATCCCTGCTTTGTTACTGAACTGTTTCATTGGGAGTCCCTGTGCTCTGTCACAACATCTCTGTCTTTTCTCATTCTGAGAAATTCTGTAATGCAAGACTTCTCTGCTGGAAGATGTGTTCATGCCCTCTGTAGTCACGGGTGAGACATGCTCAGGGAATGGGTATAGCCTCTGCATTTCAGCATTTGGAATTCAGACTAGAGCAGATCCATACTATCAGCATGTATCTAGGAAAAACATCATAAAATCATCTGATTTTTGTTTTATTCTCCATAGTCCATAAAATTCTGTGGGTTGGGGGAGGAGCACCTGCTTTTTTCTGTACTGAGCATCAGTGCATAGTTACCTTTAAAACTGAAAAACAAGAACAGTCACATTTCTGTACTCACATGACCATGCTTGAAATACTGTAGGGAATTTTGTTTTAGTGGGGCTTGTTTGTCTGGATTTTTGTCTGGTGTATGTTGCTGCTGCATGGAAAAAGCTCTCTGTCTTCTCAGATGACGTTTTCAGTGGTACGGATTTAAGATTTATTTTTTGGTAGAACTGCAGGATTAAAATCAAATTGGCATTAACAGTTATGTAAAATGTATTAGTCTGTAATTTCCTGGGATTTATGTTGTACTCGTTTGTAATATCTAGGTCTCTATGCAATGAAAGAAGAGTTCTTGTAGTTGAACAGACCTCTTGGTGAAGTTCTGTATGAAACCAGGATTTTTTCAGGGAATTAAATTTTCAGGGAATCTTCAAGAAGCGTGTGGCAGAATTGCTGTTAATTAGAACAGTTTGAATTTATTGTATGGCTGTCTGGAGTCTGAGACAGATGCCTAGAGAGGCTCTAAACAAAATACAGATAATTTCATAAAAGAACAATTCAAAATGTTCTGTACTACATTTTCTGGAGCCCCTTCTGAAGATGTCACAGATACGGATAACAGTGGATGCTTAAAGCCACTGTACTGCCAGGTACTTCCTAATGATGAGCTCTATATGCCTCTCTCATCCTCATTTATTGAGCTGTCTACACCTGATGGGGAAGGTGCTTGTCTTATGATGGGAAAAATTTTACTGGATATAAATATGGCAGTTCTAGAAGAGTACAGTTCTTTCCAAGGTTCTTTTATCCCTCGTGGACATCTAAGGTCTAAACCTAACGGTAAGAAAAACTTTAATCTTTTAAGAGTTTGCTGTGATCCCTTGTATGAATATTGTCAGTATGAAGGATCAGACCATCCATCCTTAAGGTGAGCTCAGGTGAAGAAAACTGATTTGCAAATTGCAGCTGCTGTACGTGGTTAAAGCCATGTGTGGTTAGTTGAGGGTTTTACATGCAAAGAGGTGTATTTTCTGTTAGGAATTGTGGGAAGAACATCCCAACCTTTGCATTGCAAAAGTGCAGGTTCCTTTTTGAGTGTCAATACAGCTGTTGAAACTAGAAATATCAAGAAAACTATTGAAAACAGCGAGAATATAATAAAGTATGATAGATGATTAAAGTGAAAATTAATTCCTATAGTGATTTTGGGTTTATATCTAATGGAATTAAGACTGGAATTTTAAATAATCCTGAAGATTTTGCGGAATTCACTTGTTAAGTTTTGGGTTGATACTATTTGACTATTAGGGAAATTATTGCTAATTTAAATGGAACTTGAATAATGCAAATTGTTCTGCATAGTCCTAGATGGTCAGTTTGTGCTTAGTCTCAAAGGGTAGTTATCTAGATCATAACATTTCTAGATCAAAGCATTTTTGCTTAGAAGAAAACACTTTAGAATTTCTTCCTGCTATAGTTTCAATGCAGCTTTAAATCTTGTCCTTTAAGACTCCTCCAGGAACATAGGAGGGAGTTGTGATATGGTTTTAGAGGAGTTTTGTCTAGCTCAGTGTCATGTTTCTGTTCTTGTTTCTTGTTCTGTCCAGTATCAGGTGCTTCCCACTGCAGTGTTAAACTTCACTTGGACTGTGTTATCCTTGTGTTGTCTGCTTCTCCTTTCTGGGAAGCAAACTGGGGAATGAAAGCTGAGACTTGTTGGTCCTTCCAGAATTCTTAGACAACTTTGAATTATCCATACAAAATGCAATTATGGAAAAAATAGCATCAAAATAAGGTTCAGATTTGTCAGAATCTAATTAGACTCTTTTATTATCTGCCCAGTAAAACGAGAAGAATGAGTCTTTTTTTTCATTGTAGTAACTCACAAGCAAGGAGAAGATGTTTTCAAACTGTTTCTGCCCAAACTGGTTTTTAAATTGGCTGCTTAATCTCCTTCTTCCAAAACTGAAATTACTTAGTCTTTATGTAGGTTTCTTTAAAAATGTGTGTGTGTGTATGTATGTGTGTGTGTATATATATATATATATATATATGTGTATGAAAAATGCATGAACTGTCTCTTAGTATTAAAATGCTATTATCACTTGTTTATGTCAAGTGCTTGCATGGAAGACATGCTCAGCATGTTTATTTGCTAGTATTACCCAAGCAACAATACTAAAGTGATAAAATTTGCAGAAGTATAATTCAGGTGCATTTTTAATAACTAGAGTAACTATTCATAATTGCTTATAGTTAAGAATGAGGTTTGAGAATGTAGCTCATAATCTGAGTGTTTAACTTGTATTTCCAGTGCTGTTCTTAATGTCACTTCTTCAAGCTCTGTTTCTTATCTGGGACTTGAATTATTTTGCAAACCTATCAAAGACTAAGACATAATAAATCCTGCTTTGTTCCATAAATGTCCTATATTTGAAGACAATAGTGTGTCCAGTGACCTTCTGAAGTTCTTGTGATGTTCAGGTTCTAAGTGCAATGTAGAAAGCATTCCCACTTGGGACTTACTGGATTTACTGTGCTGCCAAGGTAATGGTGTGCTGAGTGTTACTGTTTATAGCACTCACTTTGATCTTGTTCTGTGTCTTCTGTGCACATGAAAACTCTTTAGTTTAAAATTACTTTTTGCCAAATTTACAAATTCTGGATTTTATCTATGATGTGGCAGCATTATTTATTTATTTTGTGCTTCAGCAGGTAACTTAGTCTATGTGTCTAACATCCAAAATCCAGACAGATGTATGTGGTGTGTAGAGCTATAACTACAGTATAAGTATTTTACCACTCAAAAAGAGGAAGAAAGGAAAAAAAAAATTGTAGGCTTCTTTGAAAAGCAGTATTAAAAGTGCTGTACTTTATCTTCACAGGCCCAAATCTACCAATGGCAACTGTCGATATCAAAAACCCAGAAATCACAACTAACAGATTTTATACTCCACAAGTCAACAATATTTCATATACCAAAGAAAAGAAGAAAGGAAAAACTAAAAAGAGAAGACTGACAAAGGCAGATATTGGAACACCCTCTAATTTCCAGTAAGGACATTTTTGAGTTTGGGTTTTGGTGGGTGGAAATTCTTGTTGGTTTACTTTGTGTGTGAGTTCCACTTGCACAAGATTTGACTGTGTGACTGCTCTGCAGTGAATGCTAGCTGGAATGCTCTGGGGCTTAAAAGCAAGTTAGCTTATGCACAGGTGAGGAGTTTATTGTATCTGTAAACAAAAAGTATCTTGCTGTCCTAAAATAGCTTAGGAAACAATTCAGCTGCATAGAGATGCCTTACTGAAGTAGTCATCTCAGTGCAAGACTCTTACTCAGCCTCAGTGGTCAACTTCCATGTGCACCAGAAGGTGGCTTGGAGCCTCGTGTTTTGCCACAGACCGTAAACTAAGGGAGGGAAATGACTTCTGCCTTATTTTGACACAAAAGTGAAGGAAGTTTTACTGTTCTTTCTGAAGTGGGGCACTGAGGAGTATGAATTGTGTAGTTCATTAGTGAGATTGGAGTTAGAAGCTGGTAGTAATCTCCAGTTGTTGTGGTATCATGTTATTTCAGTTAACAAGGTCCTTTTTGTGCTGATTTAAATGGACTTTTCTGCTTTTTGTAGGCACATTGGACATGTTGGTTGGGATCCAAACACAGGTTTTGATGTAAGTAATTTAAGTTATTCAAGACACTGAATGATGAAAAGCTTTTGAGGATTTTTAATGTACATTTTGAAGAATGGCATTAAATAAAAAGTTAACTGTACAGCAAAATAGTTAGAAATTCCAGTTTTATAATCTGATACAGATAGTGATATTGGAGTAGAAGGGAACAGGAGGGATCTGGGATTGATAGGAAAAGAAGCAAAACTCAAGTTGTTATGTAAGGTACTTGTCTTTCCTAAAATAGGAATGTCTGACTATTTAGTAGTTTCTAAATAGTTTCAGGAAACTATTTAAATTTCCTAATACAGTCTTACTCTGAAGAATAAACCCAGTACTTGGGTTTGCTGTTCCTTTTAACTGCACGTTTTATGTTGGGTTTTTTTTTTTCCCCCATACAAATGATACTAAAAAAAACCCCAAAACAAACCTCTATGTCATGCTACTTAACACTAATTTATCTGACCTGCAGGTGAACAACTTAGATCCAGAACTGAAAAACCTGTTTGATCTGTGTGGAATTTCAGAGGCTCAGCTAAAAGACAAAGAAACATCAAAGGTCATCTATGATTTCATTGAAAAAACAGGAGGTGTGGAAGCTGTTAAAAATGAACTGCGTAGACAAGGTGGGATTCCTTTTATTGACACATAAAAACTGGTGGGGCTTTTTTTTTTATTTGTCTTAAGGTTTATAGAGTAGAAGTTGATGATGATGAGCAGGTTTTGATTCTCTTCTCTGGACTTCATGTCACTGCAGTTGCCCTGGATTTCATAATGCTTCTGTCCACCATACCTGATGTAAAAGTGACCCATGAGAGTTACTCGTTCCCAAAAGCATGGGGCCTTATCTATGTCAGTTAAGTAATTCCAGTAACACTCTTGACTGCAGAGCTATACAGGATGCTCAACATAGAGGCTTTCAGACTGTGTATGTTGCATGTCTATAATCTCCCCTTCTAAAGAAACTAAAATCTTAGAAGCCATATTGCTGTTGTCAGTTACAGTTGACAGGTGTCCATATGGTGCCCATTTACCCTGGCAGCACTGTGCAGTGAGCCTTGCAGCAGCTAAACTTGCAAATAGTATGCAATTAATTTTTTCTTATTTAAATTAAAAAGTGCTAGTTTTGAGTAGGCTTCTGCTGCAAGAAAAAAATCTCAAAGAAGCCATTTCTTGCCTGACCTTTAAGTGTGATCTCATCTGATGCTTTATCTAGTGGAACGTAACAAGTCAGTCTGAAAATCACACTGCCAGTGTCAAACTTTAGAAATTTACCTAGAACACTTAAGATAAGTAGGATATAAATATTAATAAAGTTAGAGCCATTTGAAAGTAGTGAATGAATTGTTCAAATGACTGAAGAGACACAGATTCAGGGTACAGTGACTTGTTACATTTATTCCTTAGGTCCCCCACGGTGGAGTGGTATGTATTTGAACTGCCATCTAAACATATGCTTCCAAGTATTCATGTTGCTGTGTGATTTCTTTTGTAGATGAGAAACCTTAGTCCACATCTGTCTGACTGCAATACTAAAAATTATAGTCAAACTTCTTATTTAAATTGCAAGCAAAATTTCAGTTACAATTTTTTTCCCCCTCAGTAAGAAATCTGTTTCTTTGTATCATCTTAACTCTGTTTAAATGTTTACAGAGTTGTTGAGCCCACAGTGCTGACCATAAAATTGGATTGAGAAGACTTGCCTTGGAGTCTTACAACTAAAATACTTTAAAATGCCTAATTTTCTCATATATATGTGTGTTCACATTACAGCCAGTTGCATGTTTACAATAGAAAGAAAAGCTGACTCATCTTTAACATGCATGATAATCTACCTCTGTGCTTTTTGATAGAGGTAGATAAAATATTCCAATATTTCAGTGGGTTTATCTGCAATTATGTAATGATGTGTAGTAGGTTTGACTGCTGGTTGAAGTGTTCTTTCTCAACTGAAACACATTTTTCTGTGTTTATTGCAAGAATTTCTGTGCTTACTTATTCATCCTGCTAGGATGCTGACCAGAGGAGATATACAGTCACCTTTTTCCACATGTTACTTTCCTGTTTTTCCTGCCCTTTCCCTAGTTTTGGTACTGTTTGTGTTTTTAGTGACAATACAATTTATTTAATTTTTTAATAACAACAATGTTCAGATCAGTGTGCATTTATAAAAAAAAAAACAAAACAAAAAACCACCAAAAACAAAACAACCCAACCACACTACTTTTTTTTTTTTTTTTTCCCTTGGTTTGCTTGTACCTTCAGTTTGGGAAGGGGAGTGGATGGGGTAATGATGCTCCCTCCTTGCTCTTCCTCCCTCATTTCATTTCACTTGTAAAAATTCCAGAACTCTGTTTCCCCAGACTAGATGTGGTGTATATATATATCTATCTATCTATCTAGATAAGAGGCAAATAAAGCCATTCCCTACTGTCACAGTTTAGGGCCAGAGCAGCCTATAACAACTATAACACTAAACCTGTAACAAATGCTCTCTGTTAACCCCCCTCCTACCCAAAGGGGAAGAGAAAGGGAGTGAGAGACTTAGTGATTAGAAAAGGAAACTAGAACAGCTTGAATGAAAATGAATATTAAAATAATGTAGTATATGAATGAAATAATGAATATACTAATGAAATAACAATAGGATCTATACAAATATACACAAAACAGCACTGAACCCAGTGCTCCCCAATGGCAATGACATCACCATCACCACTTATGCCAAGGAGGTGACTGGGGCACCATCTCTGGAGATATTCAAAGAGAGGTTGGACAAGGCTCTGAGCAGCCTGGTCTAGTTAAGGGTGTCCCTGCTCACTGCAGGGGGGCTGCACTAGATGACCTTTGGAGGTCCCTTCCAGCCCTAAACATTCTATGCTGGTTGTAGGTCTGCAGCAGCACAGAGCTGTCTGCTGTGCCTCAGTTACATTTGAAAATACTGCCCTCCGGTGGCCGCAAAGGAAACTACAGTCGCATCAGCCAGAAAATGGGATTTTTTTTTAAATCACACCACACTGACAATATGTCTCTTGGAAAATACTCTCCCTATGTTGCTCTTTTGAAGCGATGGAAAAAAACTAGAACAGTTTGTGGAACTTAAGAGCACAACATGTAATTTTAGGAGGGGTGTGTATCTCTAAAGTCAGCAAGGAAGATGCCTGCTTCCTCAAAATCACTTCTTGAGGGATGCAGCCAGCCTGCTTCCTCAGCATGTAATAGAAAGGAGATAATAGGAGAGGTAAAGAGTATCTTCTTAAGTGTAATGCCCTTTTTGTTGTCAAAGCATATGAAATCAAATGTGAATGTTCATAGTTGTATGACAGCACATGGATTATTAAGTAGTTATGTGCAACAGCCACCAGCCAGACAACCTCAAATACAATAAGCCATTAGATGTTTAATGGAAGAGGAAATGAAACAGTGCTGTTTAAAATGCCATTAGCAAAGCAAGTGCATTTCAAGGCCACTTCATATAGAAATGATCATGTGCACTGAGGTAGCCCTGAAGTTATTTCCTTTCTATGGTCCTGACCATAAAGTTATTGTTGGAACTAATTTTCAGTAAGAGGGACTAAGAGTCAGTTTATGCTGCATCAAAATGCATTAGTATGATGTTGGGGTTTTTTTTGTTAATAGGATATGTTTCTTCAGAAAATATTTGCCTCAGTAATTCTCTGCTAAAATAATGGATAGATTATGAAGTGGAAATTCTGTATTTCCCTTTGAACTGTTTTCTAAAACCTCTTTGTCTTGTCTTCTGTCCTAGCTCAACAAAATTCTAGAGGATTCTTCTGACTATTTTTTTTTTTCTCCATTTTGACATGAGAAATTGAAACACTGAATTACAATGCTGGGTTTATTAATAAAATTACTACCATAGCACCAGGCCAAAATTAAGGACCAAGCTCGTTCTGTAACTTTAGTTGATCTTTTTATGTATTGCACTTGCTTCCTGCAGAGTTGATTCTTCTCCAAAATACAGAACAGATACAAGGGCTATATTCAGCTTCGTTTGCATTCATTTAAACAAAGTTTATATCCATCTATATTCAATTTAATCTGGTAAAGTTTGCACGGGCACAGAGATCCTTGCAAAACTGAAGGCAAAGCCTTTTTCCTTTGCTACTCTGAAAGACACGTGTTGTCGAATAGCATGTAACTGGAAGTTGTTTTCTTTCATTACAGCTCCACCTCCACCACCACCGTGCAGAGGAGGACCCCCTCCACCTCCACCACCTCCCCATAGCTCGGGCCCACCTCCTCCCCCTGCTAGGGGCCGAGGGGCACCACCTCCACCTCCCTCTAGAGCTCCCACGGCAGCACCCCCCCCCCCCCCCCCCCCCCCCCCCCCGCCACCCGCTCCCCCCCCCCCCCCCCCCCCCCCCCCCCACACCCCCCCCACCCCCCCCCACCCCCCCATCCACCCCCCCACACCCCCC
>JANHGL010024701.1:0-20135 GCA_024611195.1 Ceyx melanurus | reverse complement strand
TTTCTCATTCACTTTCTATTTCATCTGATCCTCTTCCTGACTTTCCTCTGCTTTTAAAAGGTGCATTTTCATTTTATCGACATTAGAGAAATGTTTATATTTAAGGAAATGGCTATTTTTTTTTCCAATATGGGAAACATCTTGGTGTCTTCTAAAACAATTTTCTCTCCGTTTTTCCCAGTTCCAGATAGTACCAGTGGATCACTTTCTAACTGTATCTGCTGAGCAGAGTTGAACAAAAGTGACTGCATTTATGCATAAAACTTCTCAAAATGCATTTTGTGATGAAGTGCTTTACCTTATTAAGAACTGTAAAATTATTATTGCACATCAGTCTCATTATGCAGCTCATTTTAAATGGGGCAGAATATTTTAATAGCCTAAGAAAAAAACTCCATATTTTATAACTTACAAGAGGAGCTATATATGTAATTTTGCCATAAAATATGCATGAATGGTTTTCAGCTCCATTGAGCTAACGTGTTTTGGGAAGTCTTTGCAGTAGTAAATGCAGCAAATGTGGGGTGAGCTGGGGAGTAATGTGTGAGTGGGGTTAACAGCAGCTTTTCAGCTTGCAGTCCAGGTTTTGAACCAAATATTTCTTTATGCAGATAGCCCCAGTATGATTCTGCAATGGTGCTGGGTGTAAAATGCAGACTATGGCAGGAAAGAAAAAGATTCCTATATCATAAATACTCACAAGCTGTTTGCTAAGGGAAAAACAAGTGTGTGCACCCTTGACAAAGCAGGCACTGCCTGGAATGTTTGTTGTACCAGTGGAAGATCAGGTATCAGAAAACCTCTTTTTTCCACAGAAAAAAAACCAAAGACTACTTTTTTTTTTTTTAAATTTGTCTACTATGATTGTGTTTGAGCTCCATACCATCCCATTTCTAATCAATACAGCATTATCCACCTTTTTTTGTTGTTGTTTTTTATTTGTGTTTTCTATTTAGCTGCTTATTCCAGTGTGAATAAATTAGAGCACTAAGAATTAGCCAAGTATGTTGGTGCTCTGATAATAGAGAGATGAAAGGAATCAAATGTTTGGAATATTTTGCATCTAATAATACTTCATTCCCATGTGTGTTGGTGGCTGATAGTTTCATTTTCCCTCTCTGTGACATAAGAACTGAGAGCCAAGAAGAGCAGCAGAGTCTGAGGAGCACGTGGCTGATTTCCCCATATTAGTGAACTCCAGAGGCACAGTGAACATCAAGGAGTTGGAGAGTCTGTGACACAAGTGGGATGGAGCCAAGGCAAGTGTTCCAGGCATGCTGCCTGCATATATTCACATTGCAAGGAGGTGCTGTCAGCTTCACTATTTAGTCAGATGCTTATTCTATGTTAACATTTTACTCAGACAAGAGTCCCATGTTGCAGACACAGGAATATATATTATTATATACATAGAAATATATACCATTTTATCCTTTCCTATTAAAAAAAAGGGAGCACCAATATTTTATTTTGGACCAAACCCACCACACAGCAATGCCAGTAACAAAACATTTATTTAAATATGAATTACATTCCCTCTCCCAAGAGAACTCTCTAATTTTAATTATTTATTTTTTTTTCCTAGAGAAACTATTTGAAGTTAGTAGTAGGAACACAGTTCGCAAATGTTATTTTAGAAGAGTTTTTCACAGTGAAAGATTAAGAAGACATTAATTAAGATATGCATTTAAAGAGGATATAAAAATTCCATCAGAAAATGGGAAGTAACCATGACAGTTGGATACGTATCTTCAATCGCTTTTTTGCTATCTTATGATGTATGAGAACTATGATTATAGTCTAACATGAACTTGCTGTATGGTTGCTCCTATTTAAAGTGAATTATTGGACTTCACTAAAGCCCTTCAGAATTTTTATTTTGAGTTCCTATAAGTTCATCTCTTTACCTTTGACTTTTCCAACTAAGACACATCCCACCTGCAGAGCTGCTAGAACTACTCTTTTCAATTAGCATAGACCTTAATAAGTCAATAATGAACTGCAGCTCAGTCTACACTTAATGAAGCACATAAGTAACTTTCTCCTCTTACTGTGCTCTGCTGCCACCCCTGAGTGTCATTTCTTGGGCCTGAGAGGGGAGAAAATGACCAGTTCCTGACCTGCCACCTCAGGAATGAATGCAGAGGTGGGATTCCCTGGTTACTGGCTGGCTGCATGAAGCAGGAGGATGAGTGTGTTCCTCAGAGTAGAGTAAGAGGGTTTTTAAGTGCTAAACATGTGTTTATCTTTTCTTTATCCCTAAAGACACCTCAGCTGGAAGAGTTCTGGAGCCATGCCACTGTTCAAATCCCTGCTCAGGGAAGCTGGCTGCAAAGCTTGCCTGTCTCCTCTGCATTGCTGAGCCTAAGAGCCCCAGAGTGTTTGGCCCGTGGCAGAAATATGTTGCAGATTGCAAGACACATACATGTGAGTATTTATAAATACTGCCATTTATTTGTCTAGAAACAGACCCCTTGTGTGACATACATAGAAACACTTCCCCTCTCTCCGAGTCCACTTGGCCAATGGTCACACACCACCTCAGAAGTGCTGCTGAATACCTTTTTGTTGCCAGGAGTGGGTTTGAAACACCTCAGGGTGTATTTTCCTCATCAGCACACACCTAGCAAGGTGAGCTAAGGGCAGTGTGGGCAGATCCAGGGGGTGTGAGCAGGCAGGCTCTGCAACACCAGCACAGGGACAGCTGTCACTCCTGCTGCTGTTGGCTGGAGTGGGCTGCTGGGCACCCAGAAAGCAGAGAAGGTGGGTAAGGCTGGTAGGAGAGCAGGAGGTGAGACACAGAGGCCATCAGCTCCCGCCAGCAGCAGCAACATTAGCAGGTGTGTGGTCCCCTAGCTGCTCCTGAGGCAGCCTGCAAGGGATCACTGTGAAGTTACTGGGAGGCTAGAGAGCAGCAGTTGCTGGAAAATACAAATCCAGCATTCAGTCACTGTCTCAGGCTACTGTCCTCCTCAGCACAGACTGAAACAGTAGTTAAGTTCAAGTGGGTACTAGAAACACTGCCATCAGCTCTGTTCTGTAACATACTATTTAGCTAAAGTTCCTCAGGACTGTCTAAGAGAAGAATTTCTCCCATGATGTGTGTCACAAGTATTCCTCCTGTGCTTTCCACACTTATAGTTTCATCTTTGCAGATTGATTTTATCATTATATTTAAGTGCTCACTTTTCGACAGGCCTCAGTAACACCCACCTGCCACAGTATGGCCATAAAATACTTTCTTTTTTTAGGTTGCTTTATTAAGTTAACTATTAGGAAGCTCACTATTTTCTTTAGCAGAAGCAGAACTGGGATGGCAAAGCCCATAATACTAGCAAGCATGGTATACAATAAGCACACATGGCTTATGTGCATATTAATACCTGCTCAAAATAAATACCACTTACTGACATGTATTGGAGCACACACACACAAAAGATGGCAACATAGCACAAGGTAGAATGTCTGTTTTGTAAAGCCCATAAATGGCATGTCTGTCTCAATAGGCTGCAAACAGATGGGATGTTGTGTTCAGCACATTCCTCAGAGCCCCTAGAGCTACCTGATGGGAATTCCATTACCTGAACCAGCTGTGTAGGTCACTTCCTTGACTTTCACTTGCCAGGCTCTGAATACATGAGGCAGTGCTGGCATGCTTTTCAAATCAAGTAGATGCAAATGCAGCCATGTTTGCCATGGTGCTGAGTGCCTGTTTAAAATGGATGCTGGCTGGTTTAACCCCTGCACCATCATTAGGAAGGCTTTCAAACTGTCTGTGCAATAACATGGTTTTATGTCTTTCTCTTGGCTAATCTACATTTTTTTTCCTCTTAATCAGAAGCGATTTCCTTTCACCTTTAATTAAGAGTTTATTCTTTGTTTTGTTTCACTGTGAAAAGTCAGTACTGTACTCCTAAGGATGAACTCCCAGCTACTCATGTCTGTTTTCCACCATAGGGAAAAAGGCTTAGAAAGGTCTTGAAAGCTGGGAGCTCTTTTATACAAGAAATAAGACCCATTTCTTGTTTTCCTGTAAACACAGAAGCATAAAATATCCCTCCTTCTGTTTCTGTCTCATTTATTCTGAAATACCAAAGTGAATGCATCCATTATATAGCATTTCAGAGATCCACTAAGGCCTGTATTGAAAAATTGCCAGTGGTTAGGTTGGCCTGTAGTCATTTTCTGGCTGAGAGCAACCACGGGCCTGCAACCCTATCACACAAAAGACAAAACACTCCTTTCCTAGGAGTATGAACAACCCCTGGAAGAAAACAGGCCTGATTTTAAGAAAGTATATCCCTAAATCCAGGTGATTTCCCTGTTGCTCAGGTGAGGATGGTGTTGAATGGGTGTGCAGGCCCCAGTGGAATAGTCATAGTAATAAGTGGTAGAAGAAGGTTGACATTTCTATAGTTATTTTGCATCCCTTTTGCTGGTGTTACACACTCTCTCAGTGGTTTAGGACTGTGGGTGTTGTGCTGAGTGTCAGTACCTGGGAGTGTGTCCTTCACTGGGAGGGTTGTGATGTTCATGTTCAGCACTCCACAGCATACCTGGGAATATTTTCTCTATGTTTGCTAGCATATTCTTTGCACTTTATTCTTTCTCCACTGTTCTGAAGCTGCACATTATAACTCAAATACAGTAAAATATATTACATAGTAAAATATAGTAAAAATATTATATAGTAAAATAGATGGTGGCTCTTACCTAAGTTAGGTACTATTTCTTTGTTGTCTTTGTCATTCCTAAAAGCAGTTTTGTCCATCTCCAGGCCTTCTTTAGCTGACAACTGGGGAGCTATGTATGGCTGTGGGGTCTCCAGTGCCCAGCTCTTATCATCCCATCTCTGCCCTGCTCTGTGCCACACCCTGCACCTCCACATCTGGCTGCTGCTGCTATCCTACCAGGCCAGTATGCACTATTAGCTGTCCTTATGGGGGTCAGAACATCTCATTCTACACAGAAAAAATCTTATCATTGTCACATCAGTAAAACTGTGGTCATTCTCCACCAAGGTAAAGTAGAACAAATCAGAGACACCCACCCAGTCGTCAGGAAAATTGCTGTTAAAGCCAATCCAAGTAAAACAAAGCCAGGTCAGGCAGGGCAAGCCTGACACAGCTCTGTCCCAGGCAAACTCAGTTCAAAGCCTGTCATGCTAGCCGTGTCAGGACTGTCCTGCAGGGCCACAAGGTTACAGAGTTAAGGTGTGTGTTGTGCAGCAGTAACTGTACCTCATGAAAACCACCAGATCTTGCTTTCATTTGGTGTCATGGCAATTGTCTCAGATCACTTTTCATTCCATCACATTCCCCTGCTTAATTATTGTCTGGCAAACTGACATGCTTTGGGTTTTAACAGAGCTCTCCTGATCAGTGTGCAAAATGCATCCTGACCTAACACAATCTGCTGCTGCCTAGAGACCTCTTCTGTCTCCAATATGCAGTCTGTGAGAGACCTACTTCCCTTCTGCTGCTCCAACTGGGACTAGAAATTTGCACAGTAAAGTGAAGACAGATCCTCCAGGTGACCTGAGGGAAGAAGTAGAAAAGAACTGATGCTGGGGCAGAACTAGGACAGCAAAGGGGATTAAGCAGGTTTCAGGAATGGAGTAGTGGGAAGAATGGGAGCTGCTCCAAAGCCTGGAGAGGGACTGTTTGCAAAGGCCTGCAGTGAAAGGCCAAGGGGCCATGGTTTGAAATGAGAAGGGAGTGGATTGAGATGGACTGTCTGGTGCCTGATAATCCTCGTAACATTGCCAGATAAAGTGTTGGGTTTATCACCTAAACTGCTGCAGAAACTGTTGATAGTTTACAGTGGGCCAACAAATGCAGCAAGATCCTGCACGTGTAGACCATAAAAATGAAGTAAAAACTCCAGATTGCTACTATGAATTTGAACTGCTGATATCAAATCAATCTTTAGCCTGGTGTCATCCAGAAAAAACAAGTTTCCAACACTTTTATTAAGAAGTCTAGATATAGCAAAAGTTTTGGACAATTTGATATCTAACAGCGAACTCCCTAATTCTTTAAATTACCTCAAAAGATACTTTTCTTTTCCACCAAAAAGCACCTGAAATTTGCAAGGATTTGTCTGCCTTTCAAAGCAGCTTTGTGCAACAGCAGTAATCCCTTCTTAGATGGAGAACATTAAACCTACCTGTAAAGCAAGCTGCTGTTTCCACACACAGGGCAGCTCAGTGGAATGGACCCCAGCTGTTAGACTCATTCCTAATTTAACCATAAATGAAGAAAAGAGAAATACTCATCCTGAAAGCAGCTTGTTGTGGTATCCTAGAATCCATCCTAATGAAGAAATGAGCCCACTGCACAGGGGCTAAGTGCACAAATGGTACTGCATGTGCAGAGTGGTGCTGAGCTGCTGTGGCAGCAGGTGAGCAGGGCTGGCAGGAGGAGGCTGTTGGGACAGGCACATCATTACAATGGCAGTCATGTCTTTGCTAATGAGCTGCATTCACATCACACAGCTTCCCATTTCACCAGCTCTGCTCATGGTCATCCATGGGATTATTTGACAGCAACGTGACACTTTGACTTGGGAACAAATTCCTTCCACTGGCAGCACAATTACTGCTATTTTGACATTCAATTAGCCACATCACTGCTGTGAAATGTCCCTTTTAGAGAACACACAAACAGAAGGTATATTGTTTCATTAGCACATGAAGCTCTCAGTTCAGGTTCCATCATGCTAAATGCTTTGACCTTACTAATGTGTAGGAGTCAGAAGAAATTTCACAGCTGTGAGTTTTTAACCATTCAGCTGCAGGATTCATAAAGAAAGAGAAAAAATAAGCATTTCAAATATGTAATTGTCTTAAAGAGAAGGAATAGAGATTTCCAGGCAAAGTTCATCTGCTTTACAAACTCCACTACATAACATCAAATAAACAATACGCTTTTCAAGAGGGAATTCTCTGAGGATAGTTCCATGTTATATCACCTTCTAGGTATTTTGATTCATCTAAGTATGAATCAAAGAACAGCATTAAGGAACAATAGTCATTTTTACTCTACATGATGTCTGTATCATTCCTTTCACTGGACTCAGGGGTGAACTTTTCTACTGAAATTGGATTAGAAAAGTTGGCTCAGGTAATTATGATGTAGGAAAAAACAATTTGCTCGTGGTATCCTATTATTTCCACTTCTGCTCAGAAAGTTGTGATCTGAATGAACAAATGCCAAGGCTTTAATGGGATGAGGATGGTGCTAAGAGTTGTTAGAGCACTCACATTTTCTCTCTCCAAGGAGACAAGTTGCAATCATAATGAGCTATCATTTCAGAGTGGTTCTCATGCCAGAGGACCCCCAAACGCTTTAACAATTGAGAACTGATAGACAGGAATCCTAACATCCACCAGCGAACGTCAGCATCCTCTGCTGTGAGAGGTTTTTAACCCCTAGTCTGGTTCCCTTCGGGACGAGCTACCAGCACTCTAAAGCAGGCAGAGTCTCAGCAGGCAGACAGTGCCACTTGAGATGGAAATGCAGACCACTGCAGTTAACACAGCACTTAGGAAGTGTGGCACATGGATTTCACAGCCTTCCTTTTGCCTTTCGAGAGGGCCATACATCCAAGAACTCATCGAGCAGCTCCGAGTGCTCTTGATGCACTCAAAGCACAGTTCTTCGAGGCGCCGAGTACTGTGCTTCACAAGACAACAAAGGCTAAGGCTCTGAAAATGACATGATTAAATGCAAGTAAGTGCTTAAGTGCTTTGCTGATCAGAACTTCCAGAGCTGCAGAGGAGAGTCTGCCTCCCCGAGAGCCTGACATTCACGGCTTGAATGCAAGATTCCTGAGCGAACAGAAGCACCCAGAGGGGTTGGGATTTTCCACTGGAGCAGTTTACAAGGACAGAAATAGGGAATTCCCTTCCAAATCTTTTCTCTCAGCAATTCGTTGAGAATTTGCTTTGTGAGGCTACAGATGAAGAGGTCGAGGGATCTGTTAGAAAGAAAAAGAAGAGAAAAACAAAAGGACTAAACCATATCAGAAGAAATTTAGACAAAATCTGGGTGTCTAAAAACCCAGCAAGGTGAAGGGTAGCCCCAGGGAAGAGTGGTTTTGAAGAGGATTCTGCTATCTAATTTCTCCTGAAGTTTACCCACAGGTGTCTCACCTGCCCTTGGACAGCCTCTGGGAGCACAACAGCTCCTTTTGTGACACCCTTTGGATTAGACAGGTTCCTCATGTTGAAAATGTCATGGATGGTGACAGCTGTGCATCTCAAAAAGGCCAGCATGGAAAAACAAAAGCCAACTGCAGTCACAATACTGATGTGTAATACTTTCTGAAGTGAAATGTGAAAGAAACAGTGAAGGAAGTACTGACATGTAATTTTTTTCCCCCAGGTGATGACACACTATTTAAAACAGGTTGTTCAAAAGGATTGTGAACATCTTTCCATCTTCTTCTCAAGGAAGAGTGAGTATGAGCAGTGGTTTCACTCTCTTCCTAGCTATGAATGAAATTGTTTAAGAAAAAAAAAAAGCCTATTCAGTTAAGAATACATCCTTCTCTTCTGTAGGTATCTTATGTCTATCTTTGCTTTCTAGTTCTTTTTTGATCAGGCTTCCAGGGAGGCTAGAGGAGGGCAGCTTGGCAGTGAACGTGGTTGATAACCTCTTGGTGCTGAGCTCTCCAGCCCTAGCAGGAGCTAAAACCCCCTGCACGAGCCCTGACCACCTCTGGGCATTTTGGTACACCAGAGCTGGATTTTTCTGCCTACCTTTTGTTATTTACACTTCTAATTGCTGCTGTTCTCTGTATCTTTATTTTGGCTTTGCCAAAACCTGAAAATCTTCCTGATGGGTCGGTGCTGTGGTCTGCAGCATGCACCCAGCCTCCAACTGCCCCTGCAAGCACAGCCCCACTCCCAGGCACCCAGATGGCTCAAGCATTTCCACATGTGCTCCGACGTGGTCGCCTGGAGGAAGCAAATAATCTGGGGACGCAGAACAATGCGACTGGAATCGTTTTAGACCCATTTGAACGCTGGAGTTATGCAAATTTGATTAAAGCAGAGATGTGGAGCAGCGCTGAGCTGCACACTGAGCAGCAGCTGTGGCTGCTCTGCAGGGGCCCCACAGCAGCAGCATCTTCACGGTGCTGCAGCTCCCTCTGCTGCTTCAGCCATTCCCTGAGCTTTCACATTTGCAAGGAGTTCTCTCTGATTTGTTTTAACCTAGGTTTTGATGAGAAAAAAGATGCAGATAAAAATTGCACCTAAAGCAACTGATAGCTTGAGTTGATAAGCAGTGTGCACAAAGTTTCATGTAATGATTGTCCCTCCTTTTCTCAGGGAATGACATGAAGCCCAGCAGAGTTCTGATTGCTTTCTGCTGACTGGGAGGGCATAAATCCTGCCATTACAATTCCACATTTCCTGCTTATATCGTTTTATTTCACACCGATTTGCTTTTTCTCTTTAATAATTATATCATTCTATAGCTCAGTGTACTCCTTCTTACTGCCCCTTGCAGATCTAGCTGGAATATGTTTATCAAAATGCAATATAAATGCAAACCATATAAACACACGTGCTCATTACAGTAGAACTTTGGCTAATAAGGTACAATAAAGGGAAGGAATTATCTGCCAGAATATAAGAAGTATTATCAAAAACCTCAGCACCATACTGACTAAAGTCAGGATCCGAAAGGCAGTGCAGGTTAAGGGAATATTAACACACAAGATGATGCTACTCCAAGGCATCTCTGATCCTCGGGGGATTTTAGAAAACCCAGGTCTACCTAGATGACATCAAAGATAGGAAACAGAGAATTGAATGTGTCATTTTCTCTGCAGGTATGGAGGGTATTACACCCATTTCTTTCTCTTTGGATCTTCAGCCACGAGACAGTCAGTCCTACCTGAAGGAAAGATCACGGAATCTCCAGCTGAAGTTTTCTGCCAGGCCACTGAAATCCCAGGTCTGGGGCACCTTGGCCAAGCCAAGGTGATGGCAAGATCCAGAGGTATGTGAAATAAATATTTGGGTTGTAGGGGGTTGAAGGGTCATGTGGATGTGGTTTTGAGGGACATGGGTTAGAGGTGAACTTTGTAGAATTAAGTGTTGGACTAGATGATCCTAAGGGGCTTTTCTAACCTGATTGATTCTCTCAGACTCTGAAGTGAGCAGCTTCTTGCTTTCCTCAGGTGGATTTACTCAATATAGGAGACTATAAGCTACACTAAAACTTTGAGGTGAACATTCTTCTCCAGCTTGTAGGTTTGATTTGGTCAGCAGAATGGTCACTAAAAACCTGTACAGCTAACAGCAGATGTGCTAACAATTCCAGGAGGTGATCAAAACCAAATGTGGCAGTTTATTATATTTTAGGGCTAGCTCTAGTTATTAAACCTAGTCTCCAAGATGGGCACCCGAATCAAGTGTATGACTGTGTACCAAAGCTGGTGAAAAGGTGAGGATCGAATGAAATTATTTCTTCAGTAAAAAAATAATATTTTAGAAATAAGTCCTAGTGAGACTGAACAGAATTAAATGTGGAGACCATCTGACCATCATTTGCTGCACTAAATTATCTTGCTGGAATAACAGGTGAGCAAACACAGGTTTCAGTCTGGTTCTTTACTTAATTTACTTCCTTGGAAGTAGACTGCTGAAAAAGAGTTTACCAAGTGCGTGTGTGTGATGGGGCTGGGGCTGCAGCAGCAGCAGGAGCTGCTCAGCTCTGTCCCCTAGAGGTTGGCGCTGTAGCGGTCTCTGTGCTGAAAGTCTCTGTAAGCCCGCCTCGCATCTCTTTTGCTGTGGGGGATTCTGCCAAAGGGCTCCAGGTCGTTGAAGCAGGCATCAAAGACTTCATCCACAGCTCTTTCTGCTGCTTCTCTGCTGACTTTCCTCACAGCCAGGATGGAACGGATTGCTCTGTCTCGCACGCAGGTCTACGGCAGGGATTGGGGGCAGAAAAATGTCATTATTACTCTGATTTTTTTCCTGGTGGTGTAAAATATCAACTCCCTGATGCTTTTTTAATACTTTATGCAATAATTTTGCATCACAGAATAGCCAAACAGTGCCTGCAATAAGCATTCAATTACATTTTTCCCAAGCTGGGTTAACTAAGTGGTTTAATTTTCCACATGCAAATAAGCCATCAGGTAATTAAAAGCCATTCCTTAGGACAAGGAATAAAATTCAACTTGGCACTTGCTGTAGGGAGCAAGTATCTGTACTCTTGCTGACACAGTGTGTCTACTAAAAGATAAAGCTGTAAACATGCCCAGCTACAACCTGCCACTCCATCATGAGAAAATATCTGGGGCTCAACCCAAAGTCTTGATTACGAATTAATTCCTGGAAGACAACACAGGTGGGCATTCTGAGTGTTGCCATTCTCCTCCCTCCATCTTTCTAAGACTTTCAGGAGTTTTACCCACTTACAGTGAGGAAGGTGTTCTCCCTACATCTGCCACAAACCTTTTTGTTTGATTCTTATTAATCATGCACCATAATAATCTGTAATACAACAAAGTGTCCAGCAACTCCACTCGACAACAACCAGGTGGAAAAGAACTTGTTGTGTGAAGGTTATGAGAGGTTAATGAAGAGAGAGCAGCAAGTTTCCAGCTATGACAGTGCAGAAGCAGAGACGAAGCAGGCAAACACAGCTCCTAACAGATCAGACTTCCACATCTCCAAGCCTCACCTGGTGATGTGCTTTTAATCCAAATTTAAACCTGGATATTTCATTCATCAGTGTACAGTCTCCACTCAGATTAGCAGCTCGAATCTGATGAGGAAAAAACCAAACCAAACAAAAGAAAAGCCCCATGGTGAGATAAACACAGGGAAATAGAAAAGTCAAAAAAGATTTAACAGTTTTTTTCTTCAATATATTTCTGGTGAATCCCGATAGAGAATAAATCCCAGGGCTACTTCTACCTACTAAGTACATAGTACTAAAGAACATGAAAGTCATAATCTCCCCAGGAGTCAGGAAGAAAAGCAGGTACCTTTCAAGCCTGCAGTACCAGAAAAGCTGGAACCCACCTCCTTTAGGCACATGTAAACAGGTGTGTTTTAGCTGTTAACTGTCTCATCCTGGGCACTGTGAGTTCTTTTTGCTGCAGTTACACTCACAGCAAGCACATTCTGCTTAGCAGCATGTTGACTTAGCGTGAAAGCTAAATATTTGCTTTCTGAGTGAAGCTATTTAGGTCAGAAAGGGCAAAAAGCAGCCCCAGGATGAACCAAAGAAGCCTGTGTAACCCCAGGCCTATTTCAGCATGAAACCCCCCCTACCAACCAGCAGCAATTAACACCGTGGGGCCACGAAGAGGGTTTAACTCACCTCTGAACATGCCAAGTGCTTGACATTTTTAAACCAGTCCACGTGAGCCCGGCAGTGGTCGAAGGCATGGATCAGCTCGTGGGTCACCACGCGGTTCATGTGGGACTGCTGCCTGATGTTGTTCTGGCACAGCACAATCTGCACAACAACAGGGGTCAGAGCCTTCATCTCGGTGCTCCTCCACGTCAACAGCCTCAGCATCCTGCACTGCACCAGCTCTAAAGCTACAGGGCACCTTGTTTCCAGCACTATGTCAACAACCAGCATTTCATCCTAACAACAGGGCACCAGGAAAGAAATAAACCCAACAACTGCACCCTTGGGAAGTGAACAAACAACGTGCTGGGGCAGAGAGAGAACAACGTGCTGTGCCTACCTGGGATGTGGCAGAGAGGGAACAAGGTGCTGTGCTTACCTGGGAGGTGGCAGCATCAAACCCTCCCCCGACACAGCCGTCGCAGTCCTCACAGGCAAAGTGCCTGTCGTTGGAGACAGTGCTGCAAGGCACAGAGAGTTACAGAGGAGAATGTGGATCAGCCCAGCAATCTGTGCAAGGTGATGGCCCCACACAGCACCAGAGCAGCCTACGTACCAACCAGATCTCTTCATGGCCTCGAGGAGCAGCTGAGCATGTGGATCTAGGAAAAAATACAGCTGCAGTCAGTTTCTCTAGCAAAAGTTGAGAGTCACCTCAAAAACAAGGACAAAGAAGAGCAGTATCCGTGTGAGTTGATGCTTTGCAGGGTGCAGCTGGCACCTGTTACAGCTCAGCTGTGTGCAGGGACAGGGGATGTGATGGGAACACAGAGCTGCTCAGGAACCCAGTCGCTTCTGACACGATTCCAGCAGCAGCAGGCACAAGGAGCAGCCTTCGGTGCCCGTGGATTCCACAACATTCGCATGAGGAACCCAGAGACCCACGAACCCTCTCCAATTTTCAAGAGAAAGCAGAGAAAGAAGGAAGAAACCCCCTCTATATTTCTGAGATAATCTTTTTTCCCTCCAAGCCAAAGCAGCGCGTCCAGCCGGCGGCTCAGCTGCCTCCGGGCAGCGTGCGGCCATGGTGAGCACGGCAAGCCGCGGCAGGCCGAGCCCAGGCGGGGCAGGGCCGCACAGCGGCCTCGGTGCCCCGGGGCTGCCCTGCAAGGCAGCGGGACCTGCCCCAGCCCCAGCCCCAGCCCGCGGCAGCGCTTACTGGTTTCCAGGGTCATCCTCAGCATCCGCTGGCACCTGTTGTGGAAGGTGAAGAGGCTGCGCGCCAGGAAGCTCTGCGGCTTCTTGTTGCGGTCCGGGAAGAGCCGGTAACCGAAGTCGTCCTCCTCCTCCGCCGCCTTCTCCGCCGGCTCCATGGCCGCCCCTCCCGGCCACCGTCGGCCGCGGGCAGGGGGCAGAGTGCGGGGGGCGGGGCGCGGCCCGGCCGTGTGCGGGCGCATGCGCTGCTGCTTCCCGCCGCTGCCCCGGCCCCCGTGACGCCGCTGCCGCTGCCGCTGCGGGGCCGGCGGGCGCGGGGCCTGTCCCGCTGCGGGGCCGCGCTGCAGCCCGTCAGCAGGCCCGCCCGTGCGGGAAGGGTGCCCGGCCGCGGCGAGAAGAGGCGGGTCCCGGCGCAGGTGAGAGCTCGGGGGGGTGGGAGCCGCTGGCCCGGCGCGGCGGGAAGCCCTCGCTGCAAGGCCTCGCGTACAGCCGCGGGGGCGGGGTGGGGACGCGGGCCCGACTGCCCTGGGGCCTCCTGCGGCCTGCCCGTGGCGCCCGAGCCGCACCGATCCCACCCGCCCGCCCGCGGGGAGGGCTGAGAAGGGAAAGGCAGGGGCTGGGAGGGGAAATCAGGGGGTGGGAAGGGAAAGGCAGGGGCTGAGGGGGGAAATCAGGGGGTGAGAAGGGAAAGGCAGGGGCTGAGAAGGGAAAGACAGGGTTGAGAAGGGAAAAGCAGGGGTTGAGAAGGGAAAGGAAGGGGTTGAGAACGATTTCCCATTAAATACAGTCCTTTTTTCCCCCTCATGTATCTATCTAAATAGCTTGGTTATCTCTAAGTGTGGGTAACTGCTGGTGAAGCTTGCAGTGTTCTAGTTATGAGCCATCCCTAGCTGTCTTTGAGTTTGTATTTAGCTCCTCATGACTGCCTTAAAATCATCGTTTCCAAAGTAGGTTTGCTTCAACCTTCTGGCTTTTTGTGCTATGGACAGGGGGGCTTTTGCTGAGTTGTAACCAAGCTTTTCATTTTTTACAGTCACTTTTTACTTGTGACTTGAGATTTCCATGATAAGATGTCTTTCACTTAGGAGAGGTGTCATGTTTCTGTTAATGTACAAGGCACATTTACATCTTGGTGTCTGATGGTTGGTTTTATCCCTTGAAACCTTGCAGATCACAATGAGTGCCCCAAGTAAATCCCTAGAACTACAGCTGCAGATGAAGCAAAATGCTGAAGAGCTGCAGGATTTCATGAGGGAATTGGAGAGCTGGGAAAAAGACATTAAAGAGGTGGATTCTGAGTTAAGGAAGCAGAGTGGTGTTCCAGAAGAGGTAAAAAACCCCATATCCAGGGTCAAGATTAAATCAGTTATTTTATCATGTGGGAGTGCTTGTAATTACTACTTTTTGCTTCAGCAAAACTAGATGAGTTGTTTTAAAGTATCTGAATAGATGGTGAGTGAACCCAGCTCAGTGGTTCCTCATCTGAAGCAGAGATTCCTCTGTGAACTGCTCCACCAGCACAGCTCTGGAGATGATGGAGCCAGTCAGTTTTTCATCAGCTGCAGGTTAGGAGAATATTCCTAGGAGAATATTCCTGTTTGCTGTCATTTATTGTCATTTACTGTCATTATCTATTGCCATTTATTGCCATTTATTGTCATTTATTTATTGTCAACTTTCCATACATTGACATGATACTTCAGTGGTATTCAGAGAGCCTTCTGAACTCTGCATGATAGATGTGATATTTGCTTTTATTAGGATGGCTTTGGAAGCTTTATTCTTGCTGGCTTTAGTGGTTTTATAGGGTTCCTGAGAGCAGCTTGCTGGATGGATTTCTCCCAGGGAAGTAGCCAGCTGCTGTATCCAGATATAGACACTACAGATTCTTCAGTACAAGTGATTTTCACACATCTGCTTTATAATAAATGACTTTTTTCCCCTTCAGAATTTGCCTCCAATCCGAAACAAGGCTTTTAAGAAAAAGAAGAAGATCAAACCTAAAATCCCTTCAAAAACCACCACAGAAGAAAACAAGAAAAACAAGATCAAGTCTTATGATTATGAAGCTTGGGGAAAACTTGATGTGGTGAGTCAGGAAAAACAGTGAATAGAATCTAAAGTTATTGAATAAAATTAGGAATATTGAGAACTACTCCAATGATCTGTTGACTGTGCTTTCACCCAGCAGGGTGGACAAAATGCTTTCATGAAAGGCTATGAAAAGGCCTTAATTTTACTAGAGTATAAGAATAAAGACAGCTGGAAATACTGGAGGGTAGGGAATAGTCCTTAGGCAAGAGGACTGCAGCAGAAAGGCTTTAGAGAGCACTGCTGGTTCTCTGGAAGGGCAGCTTGTGTATCCTGCACTGTTTCATGGCAAGGGAAGTAACAGCTGTGTCTGATTGCAGGATAAGATACTTGAAGAGCTGGACAAAGAAGACAGTCCTCATGATTCTGGCTCTCCAGAGTCAGACTCTGAAGAAGATGGAATCCACATAGATGCAGAGAAGGCTCTTGCAGAGAAGGAAAAGGTTGGAGTGTGAGAAATGTTGGTTATTGGCAGAGTGGCTGTTTAGATCTGGGAGTGTTTGGGAGTTTCTTTTAAAAGATTGTCCATTTTTTTCTCTCTGTTCTGCCCATTATTCCAAACCAGAAAATGCTGGTTTTTTTATCATCACTGATGAGAAATTTGTTTCCAAGCAATCACTTCACACCATCTGCCAGCCCATCAGTGGAGTTTCTTAGTTTCTTCTCTGTGTTCTTTCCCTGCTGCTGTGGAAATTCCTTCCTGTGGAAATCCCAGTGTGAGACATGGGGATGCCTCTGTCCATCATCACTTGGCCACAGGGTGGTTGAGGGCACAGGAGAGAAAAGTTGTGTCTTAAAGGAGGCAGAAATGAGAATATGTACCTTGGAAAGCAGAGATGCAGAATCTAGTTATGAAAACCCCAGTAAATGTCTGTGGCAGTTGAAGCAGCTGATGTGACAGGTTCTGGAAATGACCTACAGAAAATGGCAAAGAATAAATCAGATTGTTGGCTGAATCATGAGAAATACTCATTAAGGGATACTTGGGATTTTGTTTCACAGTGGAGCAGTGCTTTGTGGAAAATGTTAATAAAAGCTTTGGGTTTTTTTCACCCAAAATTAGCACTGTACAGTAATTTCCTTAAATATACTTTTTTTTCTCTGTTGGCAGGGTAATAACTACTTCAAGGAGGGGAACTTTGATGCAGCCATACAGTGCTACACCAGAGGGATGCATTCTGACCCATACAATCCAGTGCTGCCCACAAACAGAGCCTCAGCTTTTTACAGAATGAAAAAGTAAGGCTGGATTTATTTCAGTGTTTGCTTTGAAGTGCTACCATCACTTTGGGGTTTCTTTTTGGTGGTTTGAAAGCTTGATGATATTGTTTATCATGCTCTGATGCAGTGTAAGGGCCCTGTAGGAATTGCCAGGGTAAGGAATGTGGAAGCTCTTTCATCTTTCATGCTGAAGTTCACCATCTTCTCTTAGACTACAAAGGAGAGGGTTGAGTATGTGCTTTGCCTTTCAGATGGAGGGAGCTGTGTGTAGGGCCTGGGTGGGCAGAAGGGGGTGCAGGGCAGTGCCTGATCCTTCTGCTGCAGCACAGCCTCCTGAGCTGTTCCCCTCCCTGTTCTGATGCTTTCTGAACTGAGAGCTCTTCACACAGTTGCTCTGTGCCCTCTGAGCATTTCCACAGGGCCTGCAGAGCTTCAGTCAGCTAATAGCTGGAGGCTGGGGTGCCATGACCCTGGTGTGTCCAGGCTAACTCAGCCATGCTTTTGGCAGGTTTTCTGTTGCAGAATCTGACTGCAACTTAGCACTTGCCCTGGATAAAAACCACACCAAGGCCTATGCCAGAAGAGGGGCAGCTCGTCTGGCTCTGAAGAACCTTCAGGGTGCCAAAGAAGGTGAGTCTCCTTAAAATTCCCTCCTGGAAATGCACGCAGGCCATTCGGCTATCTGCCCAATTCAGGCTTGTGTCACTTGCTTATTTGGCATAGGAGTTGCAGTTTATTTCCTGCCACTAATGAGAAGCCAGCCTGCCTGTGCTTCTGAAACCCAACTGATTGCTGCAAATAGTACCTCTGGAATAATTCAGCTGTCAGTGTGTCCCTTGCAGTACCCCTGGCCTCTTTGTCACTCCAAAAAAGAATTATCTCAATAGAATGCTTTTATTTTGTACTCTGGTCCCAGCCTGAAACGTTGTTTTCTGATCTCCTGACAGATTATGAGAAAGTTTTAGAGCTGGATGCAAACAACTTCGAAGCAAAAAATGAGCTGAAGAAAATCATTCAGGTAATAAGACTGCCTCCCATCTAACACACCCTGTCCAGTTCATCTCTGCTCCCCCTTGTCCTGAAAGAACAGCATCTCTTGAGCTTCCTCAGCCATTTGAGGGTCACTGAGGTCAAAGATCAGTTGTGTTGCTGCTGGGTTAGCTGTGTGTGCAAACAGTGCGGTAGTGATGGGCAGGCTGGGACTGCATCTGGGCCCTGGCATGGGATCTTCAAGAGAATCCTTCCCTGGGATGGTTTTTCTGCCCTCAGCATTAATGATTTTCAGTCAGGATTAGTGTGTGGGTACAAGGCAGCTCTGCTCACAGGGGACCTGTGTCCTCTTGCCTGTGAGGATGGAGTCTCCTGATGCCACCACAACAGGGAACATGAATCTCCATGTAAGTCTGCCCCCTGTCCTGACAGGGAGACAGTTTGGACTGTGACCTTACAGCTGTCACTGCTGAGGGGCTGTCCCTGCACCCCTTCGGCTCTGCTGCTGAGAGGGCTTCAAAACTCCTTTTCAGAAGGAAGATCCTGAGTCTTCAGTAATGAAGACAGGAAGTATTTGTGAACTGGAATATATAGAGACAGGTTCCACAGGTCACATCCTTCTGGTGCACCAAGGAAAGCTGTGTCACATGGAAACACCCTCTGAAAGCCAGCTTAGAATGATGTCTTCAGCTCACACTGAACTTGGAACAGGGGCACTTTGTTTAAAAGCCTGGCAGCTTTTTGCAGCTGCAGTTCAGAATTTATCCCTGTGTACATGGAAATACTAAAGGCAAAACCCCTGCACCTTTGCAGGCTCTGTCATCAGCAGAAGGCTCAGGACAGAAAGAGGCTGAGGATGCAGCCAGAGCAGAGCTACCAGCAGAAGAGAAGCAGCAGGTTGAGGAGCAGCAGCTGAAGCAGAAAGCTCTCAGAGAGAAGGATCTGGTGAGTCACAGCAGAGCTGGCAAAGGGGTTGTCTTATGCTGTTAGCTGGGTGCATCAAACCCAGCATGGTCTCCAGCTTCAGCCTCCTTGTCCCAGCCTCACTGGGTGCCATCTGGGCTGTGTGGGGAGCAGAGTGGGGTGGGCAGCTCTGTTGGGACTTCTCTGCAGGAGTAATGACACACTGTGGCCTTCCCAGCCCACATGGTGTGAGGTTAGTTTCAAACATAGTGAGAGTTGTGGTGAACGGGGGCAAATCCAGTTCCCCTGGGGCTCAGAAAAGATCATTTTAGTCTCTAGAACTGGAATAAAAGCAGTCAGCTAATTTGGGTGTATGGAGCTTTAATGAGAAAACAGCAGCTTGCTCATGTTTGAGAGGAACAGGCTCAGGGCTGTGGCAGGAGGAGCTCTGTTCAGCTCCCTTTGAGATTCAGTTCTCCTGAGCACCTAAAAGGGTAAGGAGAAGTCATGGCACTGATTTAATGCTGGTTTTTCTCACCTAATCCTGCAGGGCAATGGGTATTTCAAAGCAGGGCAGTACGAGGCTGCAATAGAGTGTTACAGCCGTGGCATGGCAGCAGATGGCACCAATGCACTGCTGCCAGCAAACAGAGCCATGGCCTACCTCAGGATTGAGAGGTAAGTGGATTGCATTGCTCTCTGCTGTCTGCCTGCTGCCAGCTAGGAGAGGAAAACCCAGGCACTGCAGAGGAGCCTTCCCTGGGAACTCATCCTGCAAACAGTTCAACTCCACTACTGGAGGCAGCTGGGTAGTTTATTTTCACTGAAGCTTTATTCAGGTAATCCAGCAACAGCAGAAAACACTTTATAGTAAAGAGGAGGAATTCCAGATCTCCATTTTGGAGTCTTTTTTCTGACTCCCTGATGGGGTGGTGATAACCTTTTACCTGGTAGCATGAGAGCAGAGTTGCTCCTCTGTTCTCTGTTAGAGCCCAAGCACTGCCCTCAGCTGAGGAGCTCGTGGGAAGGGCTGCACACACAGCACTGCTCACACAACATTTGTCACTGAGAGCCCACCAGGATGCAAATGATGGTGTCACAGAATCAGGGAATTGCTGCTTTAAATGTCTAGGCAAGAAATCAATGGTGTGGGAGAAATCAGTGTGTCCTGGGGCTTTACATTTCAAAGGGGACCTAAACATGGCATGTAACAGATCTCATTGGCATTCCTAGATCTCCAGAACTGATAAGAACTGGGGGGGGGGGGGGGGGGAAAAAAAAACAAAACAAAAAAGTTGCAAATAATTTAAAAGAAATTTAAGGGGGGAAGAAGGCATAAAAAAAAATCCTTTAATTAGAAGAAAAAAAAGGCGAAGCAACAAAAAAAAG